>JBBMEG010006843.1:3641-30989 GCA_037832605.1 Cyclanthera cordifolia | reverse complement strand
CACTCAAAATTTTGGTTTGTTCCTAATGAATTAGTAATCATTTCAAAAAAAAAAAAAAAAAAAAAAAAAAAAAAAAATATATATATATACCAACTTTATTTGAGATGTAAGATTCAGTGAGAAGGGATATGTTTATGATAATAAGGTGCATATGAACAGAGAAAGAAAACTTAATTGAACAGTTAACCAATTAAATTGTAAACTAAATTTAGAATCCTAAAAAGTAATAATAGTTTAAATTTAGAATATAAAATAAGCATTCATAAGCAACAAAGAAAAAACAAAAGTGTGCAAGTAGACATGAACAGAAGTTGTCTCTCAGTCCCAGCAACCTCTCATTTTTCACTCTCATTCTCTCTCTAGCGCATGCTTTCTCTCTCTAAATTTTTCCTTCAATTACACACTCCCTCACAAAGAGATTACTTCTGTGTTCATTTTTCTTCTAGGCTGTTGCTCCAGTTCTTATTTCAATTATTTTTTTTCTTTCACCCTTCAACTTTTCTCGATTCTTTCGGAAATTCCCATTCATCTGAAGAGATGGGTCTCAATTTGGGGGGGTTTTTCCCTTTCTGCCATGGATTCTATTGAAGCTTTCAGCTGAACTGATTGGCCGACATGATTGCTTCTTCCTGTTGTTGACTGGGGTTTTCTTTCCCTTCACTCTTCTAAGATCCGGTGGGGTAAGTCCAATTTTTCAATTGAATTTTTCTGTTTCTCTGTTCTTGGGTTTTCTTGAATGTTGCCTGCAATGTGTTTGATGAAATGTTTTTTGCTCACTTCGCTCACATTTTGGTTCTTCTGCCTGTTGTTTGTCTGTGTTTTGAAGCATTGAGTTGCTGTAGAAGATCTCTATTTCTAGAATCAATTTCTTCTTTGTTCTTCTTTTTGAAAGTTCTTTGATTCACCAAGTAACTGTTCTTTAATGGAGAGTTTGTTTTTTCTCAAACTGAATAGTTGCAAGGCTGGGGTTTACAAATTCTGTGCTGCCTTTTTTTTTTGTTTGTTTGAGCTTTTGTTTAAGATCTGGTTAATGCGTTTTGGTTTTACTTCTGTTTACTACTAGATTCAGGTGGACATGAAAATTAAGTATTTGTAGTGTTTGTAATGATGACAAGAACTCAGTTCTGTCTTTATTCATTTTTATCTTCAGTATTTTCTAGTGGCAAATCTGTGTATCTGTGATTTTAAGTAATTTTTGTTTTGTTTTTTTGCTTGATTCTACTTAACTTCAACACCTGTGAAATTTGTTGGGTTACCGTTATTTTCTCTTTTTTTTCATTGCTCGAATTGTTAAGTAGTTGAATTTCTTGGAATTTTGCTGAAAATTTGTTTCTTTCTTTTTGCAGATTTGTGGATCACACAATGAGACAAGAGCCAGAATTGGACTTTGACAGCCTTTGCACTGTGGATCTGAGTCCTAACACCGTTCTTCCGTCTATTCCACTGCATTCGAACATTAAAAAGAGAAGCACTAGAAAAAAGCATAAGCATGAAGATTTTGTTTTGAATGTTAAGGATGATTTTACTGAGATTAGATTTGGTGGCAGACACAGGTCTCGGAAAAGCAACTCGTCTTGCTTAGTTGCACTGGAAGAAAATGAGAACAAAGATCTTGAATTGAATGTGAAAGATAATTTTACAGATATTAGATTTGGCTGCAATGGCAGTTCTCATAAAAGCATTTTGCCTAGTCTAGTTGAGTTGGAAGATGATGAAGTGCTCCAGCGGCGTTCGAGATACCAAAGCTCTAAGGATGTAGGTAGTATAGAAGGGAAGGACATTCAAGGGGAAAGGAGAAAAATAGAAATTTCACATGAAAATTACACCTCTTGGGTTTCTGGTATTGTTGATTCTTTCTGTAGTTCAGATGAGGAAAACCCAGAGAGGAAGTCTCCAGTTTTATCTTTGGACGCAAAACTGAATCCTTCATCGATTAATAAGGCTCGCATCGGCCCACGTTCGTCAGATAGCTTCATCGAGATCTACTTAGGTTCCGAGAGCAGTGAAACTGTATCAAAAGACTCGAACAATTATCTTGAAAATGTCACAATTGGACCTCGTCACAATGGCAAGAAACTTTTCAAGAGAGACAAGGTTCATGCCTTGCAGAAGTCGCTCTCTGCTAAGGTAGAAATGTCTGAAAACCAGCTATCATTGGAAAGTGAACAAAGGGTTAGACACAGCCCAAAGGTCCATATAAGTTCTTTAAGGAAAATGTTGAATCCATTTATGAAATCTAAATCTTCCAGGAGTCGTTTCGGGCAAGCGGTTGAAGCTTGTGGAGATAAAGCTGTTCAGAACAGTGACTTGCAGAGAAATGTGACCAGCAGAAAATCTTTGTTGCAAGATTTCTCGAATACAGCAAAGAGCTCAGATTGTAATTCTCATTTTTCAAATAATGATAATCACCATAATGCTGTTGCATCTTCGCCTGTACATTTACATGGCTCTCTCAAGTTGGAAAAAAAACACGGGATGCCGTTTTTTGAGTTCTCTCAGAGCTCCCCCGACGATGTCTACGTGGCCAAGACGTGGAAGACAGGCAATACTTTTAACTGGGTATACACCTTTCATACCCAAGATCATCTAAAACAGAGTAATGCAAGTAGTTTTGGATTGAATCACTGTAAAAACTCCTTAATGGTGGGTCAGATGCAAGTTGCCTGTTATTTATCCTCTGAACTTAGGGATGGTAGACTCGACAACTCGATGGTTACGGAATTCGTTCTGTATGATACTGCTCGTGCTAGACAAAGTACTGCATCTCAGGAAAGTTGCGACTCTATCCAAGATGTCATCAAACGTCCTCAAAGTTCTGATTCAGGCTTAGTTGGGGAAGTTTTCAGTGTTAATGAAGAGACTCCACTAGAAAAACCCAAACTTCATCCAAAACATGCATCTGAAAACTGTGATAATGGTTCTATAGATTCTTCTTGTCCTTGGGATTCAGAAGATTTACATCCAAACCTGGAATCTGCGTCGATTGTTATGCGAATCCCATTTAGCAAAAGGGAGAGCTTGAAGCATAAAAGAGGTGATAAAACCAGTAGTAAATTGAACTCAGCCAATCAAAACCTCTCTAAGATTGAACAAAGGAAAGATGAACCTCCTCATCACACTACTCAAGAAACTCTGAAGGTGGTGATTCCCATTGGAAACCATGGCTTGCCGACTATTGAAAGCCGTGGCCCTTCTACTTTACTCGATCGATGGAGGTTGGGAGGTGGTTGTGACTGTGGTGGTTGGGACATGGGTTGTCCTCTACTGATTTTGGATACCCGCAGTAACCAATGTGTCGAAAATCAAGCGCACAAGGGGAAACGGACTTTTGAGCTTTTTCATCAGGTAAGTTTTTTATTGGTTTCAGATAACTGACAAGTTATAGCTTTGGGCTGATGTTGCATATCAAAATTTTGATTACAATTACACAATAAAAGCTTAAGGTTCTTTTAATGTATGGATTTTCTTGATTAGAATTATAGTTTTATTGAAAATAAACTTATTACAGAAGAAAGAATAAGATATTTGTGTGGCTGCAGAGATTTCCTATGGCTGATTTAACATTTTTCAGATACTGTATTAGAGTTTTAACCAAACTATTATGATGCATTATTGGTTAGCAGTCAATATATTGGCAAGAACACATTTTTCTTGTAGTAATGCTTGTTTTTTTTTATGTGGATACAGGGAGTAAAGGATACCAATCCAGCATTGATCATGAATGTTGTAAAAGATGGACAATATGCAGTCGATTTCCATGCGCGATTATCAACATTGCAAGCGTTCTCTATTTGTGTTGCTATTTTACATGCGACGGAAGCCTGCAATGCTGTCCAAATGGAAGAAGCAAAAGATTTGCAGCATTGTAATTCCTTAAAAGTGCTTCTCGAGGAGGAAGTCAAGTTCTTGTTCGACACAGTCACGATGGAGGAGAAGAAAAGAGAAACAAGAATGTTGAAAGAAACACCGCCATCGTTTTCGTTCAATCCTTTATTTTCTCCTATTGCTAGAGTGTAGGATTAAAGCCAACTGGAGCAGTACATATATTATGGCTTCTTCAGATGATTCCGTCGACTTTAGAGAGATCGCTTGAGAGTTACGGAAGCTGCTCGATGACGCTCAAATGGGAAGAAGTTGAACACGGAGCCTTCTCATCAACTGTACTGGCTTTCAGATTCGGGGGAATTTGAATTCTCTCATATAACAGAGCAAAAACTTACAGTTAGAGAAGCTGACATAACTTGCAGAGGAGACTTGGGAAGATGCTAATTTTGATTGAGGGAGTCAAAGATCCTTTTATTTATTATTCTTCAAAAATCAAACCCTTTCGAATAACTTGGTAGTTAACTGTCTATATTGTAATATGGGTAGGGAGATGAGTAGCCAATTGATAACTAGAAAGATTTTATTGTCCTTCACGTTGGACTTTTTGTACATGATATTGTTGAAGAGGGAAATTTAAAGTCTGGATATCATTATAAATATATATTTCACAAAATTTTGCCGCGGATTTATGCTCTCTTCTTTTGCTTTGCGGAATAATAAGCAAGTTCATCTTTCATCCTTTGCTTTGAACTGGTTTTTTAGTAAACAAACGTCTTAAAACACTAAAGTGCAGTTTGATTAAAAAAAAAAAAAATTTAATTTTTGAAATTTAAATTTGTATTTACTTAATTTGTGTATGTATGTCTTCTCTTAAGTAAGTTTGTGAATTCTAATCAAATTTCATAAACCAAAAGAAGTATTTTTAAGTTACTTTTTTTTAGCTTTTAAATTTGATTTGATTTTTAAATCATAAAATATAGATATCAAAATGATGAAAACTATGTGTTTGAATAATAATTATAAGCTTAAATTTCAAAAACAAAAAACAAAAAAATAAATGGTTATCAAACATGATCTAAAAAATTTGTTTAGAGGTTTTTGAACTGATTCATCTTCATCCTTTGCTTAGGCCTTAGGGAGTGTTTAAAAGGATATATGCACTTTGAGTAATTAGAAATAAGCGATTATTTTGAATGGTTTTGAAGGAAAAATTGTAGTAATAATTCGTTTGAATGAAGTTGCTTGAAAAGTGATTATAAAAATTCATTTATAATAACTACATAAAAACGTGAAATAATCGACCTCTTAATATATGTTCTATTCATAATGTTCATTTATCTAGAAACTAATTTCTACAAATTTATTTAATATTCAAATAAATATTATAGTCAGTATATTTTGTGAGAATAGCGTTGAAACTAGACAAAAAAAACATTGGTGAAATATTGTCTCGTTGCCTTAACCTATGTTCTTTCCTATAGGTTATAATAATAATAATTATTATTTTAATTTTTCTGAGGGAAGAAAAAGAAACCTACCATGTCAAAGAAATACTATATGTAGTTGAACATTTAGAGGACAAAGCTAATATTTTGATGGTTTGCCTTAGAATGTTGGCCCCATACTAAAGTAAAGATCAAAGTCCTCGTAGAATAAGCTTCTAGAAAATGGTTCATTTTCTTTTTCTTTGGAAGATTCAGAAAGTGGTCAAGTGGATAATATTTTGATGTAGAAAGATGTCTTGCCCTCTTTATTGAGTTGAAATAAAGTCTTCATTCCATCTCTCTCTCTCTCTCTAGAGAAAGGTGGGAATACTTGGATGTTTGAGACCACCTCATTCTAAAAGAACAATGTATAAAGCTGACCTTGAGATTAAAGTACTAAATAGTATTATCTAGCTACACAATAATGTGCAATAGGGCATCATTGTAAAAGAGGAAATACTTACAAAAATGATAACTGTTTTTATTCATTTTTTAACTTAAAAGGTATACACATAGCCTAAGCTTATAATGACAAGTATTTAACATGGACAATTATGATGAAAATCAAGATGCAAGGATTCACAATTGTTTCCTCTAAAAAAATGATTTTTCTTTGGCTACAAGAATCTATAGCAATCCCAATTCTTGGGTTTCTGCTGCATCATCAAGTTCCTTTTCATTCATGTCAAAGTGAGACCATCCAACTACGATGCATGGAACACCCATTTGAAATTTTAACCTCCAACTGGACGTCCCCGGTCATCTAAAGAGGCAGTTTTCCTACCCTAGCACGACTAATTTACGTCGAGTTCTTCATATTTTGGCAAACGTTATGAGCACCAACCCGATAACAGGTTTTTAGACAATGATGATGAAGAGGCTGCTAATATGGATGGTAACGAGGATTTCAATTGTATAGTTGAATCAACTGTCGAGTTTCTCATACGGTTGGTGTTAAACTCTTCCCATGTTTAGGCGCCTCAAAAGAAAATAGTTTCTTCAAAAATTCATAAGAGGTAAAGAAGATTGCACCTTGAGACATGTACATCACCAGTCTTGGAGTCAGCCCCCTGATATCAACAGATGAAACGGTAAATTCAACAAAATATTGAAAGATTCAGAAATAGCTTCAAAAGGATATTAGCAGATACCAAATTTTTTTAAGAGGCGAGAATTTCACCATTAAACTCATTTGTGGATTTCGAACCTGGAACCTCCAAGGGAACATATCTTAAAGACCCCAAAAGGTTGTTTGTAAGAAAGATTTCCAAACCAGTATTTGCTAAATACTCCTAAAAAAATTACATTTTTTACGAGTTTTTAACTACAATCATTACTTCAAATGCTCAAAATAAATCCTCATTCTAAATATTAATTCTAAATACTCTTACAAACTATATCTAAATAAATTTTTGACTACAATCATTACTAATCATTACTTCTAAATACTCAAAATAAATCATCATTCTAAATACTCTTAAAACTACATCCAAACAAGTTTTGGATTGCAATCATTACTTCAAAACACTCAAAAATAAATCCTCATTTTAAAAACTCTTAAAATATCAATCCAAACCTACCCCAAGCCTCTACCGACAAGGCCGCCAACTGGAGAAGAAAATTCTACAACCATTGAAAGATTATATACTAAGATACAAGATATGACAGATAAAACATACCTATAGAGGCCCTTTAGACCTTCTTTGTTGCCTATTTCATAGAGTGCTTGAATTACACTTTTATATGGGCTCAGAGATCCAGGTATCTGTGTTTGCAATCTTGTCTTTACAACATCAAAAGGAGTGGTAAACAAAGCCGCTGTAGATCCAGCTACTCCTCCACATACTAACTGCAGATAAAGATGGATCATCTAAATCTATGTTCAAAGTATTATAGCTCTAAACGATCGTTGTGCTAGCCAGTTGAAAAGACACCAAATAACTAGATATTCAGTAGAAATAGTAAAGGGAATGAAATAAAGGAATTAAATCTATTTCCGTTCCTCATTTTTTGTTCATCCTCTATTTTTGGGATATCAAAATACATTTTTGTATGCAAATAACGTAAATTAGCCGTTCCAAGACAATCTGCTTGTTTGAGGATTAGAAATTGAACAAATTAGTTCATAATTTTTATTAATAATTATTTTATATTAAGAGCAGACACAAAAAGGGACTAACATATCCCATTTCAACTCTCATTTATTGTAGGAAATTGAAAGTTGATCTCATAGAGGCCGTTCCCATCGGAAAAATTATCATCATTATCTTCTTTTTTTTTGACAGAATTATCATTAATTTAGAAGACAAGTAGGAAATAATTAAATTTAAGAAGACAGAGTGGAGGTTGGCGGGAAAAACAACTAACCGTTTGGGAAGTAGTTTGCTGAGCATTAGATTTCATCAGTCCTTTCAAACTTTCATATGTATAGAACTGCAAAGAAATGGCAAATCGGTAAGGTGAGATAGAAGGAAAATGAAGTTAAACTGAAAGAACAACTGCGTCTAATAAGGTTATTCTTTCTTTTGCTTCATTTGAACGCATCTACCACAGAATCCTTGCCTTGATAATTGAGTGTGGTACATTTCTGCAAAGAACAGCTCCCCACCCAGTATACAATCCACGCAATCCACCTTTCGCAACAACACCACCGAATGCATTCCTGCAAGCAAAGTATCACGGTCGAGCTTAAGACGATTTTTTAGTGGCTGAAAAAAATCACAGAACCTGAGCACATAAATGAAATTATTCAAGGTAGCCCAACAACAGTCCAAGTCAAAAGAATGAGATTTCAAGTTATTAGATAAATGTATAAAAAATAAATAGAACTAATACTTTCAGTAACATCAACAGTGATGCACGAGAATCTATAATGTTTACCAGCAGTTATGGTAGTGTGCACTAACTTGCATCTGCTGTTTTATACGCTCGCTTGGGGTAAAAATAAAAGATGTAGCAATACTTGCACAACCCCCAGCAGTACAATGGGCAATAGAGCGATACTCCTACAGAAAAGAAATAAGTCCCAAGCTTCAAAATCTAACAAATCAGCAAACATCAATAGTGAATTACTATATATCGGGAAAATTGATTAAAAGGCTACACTAATGGTTTAAAAAATGGATTCATATTCAGAGTTCTTCCTGCATTTCTCCCTCCCGATACAATTGCATTTAGGCAATCTTACATGCCCACAAGTTTCACTTGCCATGAATTATCAGCAGAAGAGGGCCATATGCAATTCCTATAGAACCTGTTACATTCCACTTGGAGAGGGAGAGAGCAAGAGTAAAGACCCAAAAACACCTCGAAAGGAAAGGCAAAAAAGAAGGGAAAGAAATAATAAATAAGAAAAACAATGATGGTGAGTAGCAGAATGAAATTCTTACCTCTTGGAAAAGTGGAAGCAAGGCTCCTTTAACTGATTCATATGTGAAAGTGTAAATGGCAGATATCGGCGCTGAAGAAGCAATGTTAGTGGAGATTCCACGATAAAGTCCACTTAAACCTGAAATAAGCATGTAATTGGTTTTCAGAGGATTCCTTGATAAATATAAGCAAAACTGTCCTAGAATTCAAGAGAGGAAAACGTGTTTCACACACACAGAATCAAACCACCAACCTACCTCGATCAGAGACAATTGATTTTCCAATGTAACTGAGTGACTTCTGTTCTGCATGATATGACTGAACCACAGTTTTGATTGTATCAACAGGATGAAGACAAAGACTGACAAGAACACCAGCCAATGCGCCTGCAAAGGCATGTTCTTGCTTAGCAATAGTGTAACAAGATTTTTCACGTGTCATCGAGCAATCCTCTCTACTGTACTGATTTTCAACAATGAGCTTGTCAGCTTGTTTGGTTTTATTCTCAGGTTGTTCACTGCTATTAGTCTTACACCCATAGTCAAAATTGTCTAATACACTATCTTTGGAAGGTAATGAATGATCTGCCAAAATATCTGAATCTGGGCTCTCTAGAATACTGCCATCGGCCTTATTATCTTGAACAAATGAAAGGATGCGTGAGGCCATATAAACATTTTCCACCATTTTTATCTCCAACTTTTGGAGGAACAACGATGATAAATTGATTGATTGAAACATAGGAGCATTTTTTAAACTTTCATTGATCAACTGATGAACAAGAAAACTTGAATCTCCTGAAATGCAGCCTTTTGCTTCATTCAGACTACCTCTAGCATTGAATGCATTGGCTTTCATGCTTTTGGTATTAACAACTTTCACAGGGTGGCATGCTTCAGACTGACTTGTATGGTTCATCCATCCATATATCTTTCCCATACCGTGCAAGTGTTGTACACTAGAAAAGCATTTTCCTTTCCACAATTTAGCTGCCATGTCTCTACCACCATGTCGCAGGCTCCAAAATGATGGCATGAAATGATATTTACAAGGTTCTAACAAAGAAATCTTCTGAGTTACCGTCAAACAATCCAAGCCCAAAGTAGGCTGGACCATAGGGGAACATTGGCCATCAGTACTTATATCAACATAGAAATTTTTTATTTCAGGTGAGGGAACTGTTTTGCCATCAACTTCAACCACACTATTGAAGGAAACCTCAACAGAATCATCATTTTCTTGATTTAAGATCCTCTTCGGTTGGAAAAATGTAAAAGGACGACTAGCAAGATTCAATACTTGGCCAAAAATTGAAATGACCTGAGCTGTGCTCATTATCTCAGAAGACTTTGGCTCGTTAGTACTGCTATACTTACTGTGTTTGGAATAACAACTGTTGGGGGTATTATTTTCAAGGAAAAAATCAGCCAGCTCAGATGATGACTTCTCATCAGGTCTCCGCCAGTAATATACTGATGGCCTATTGCTTACACAAGGCTTACTATGTTTGTTCATTTTCTCAAATCTTTCACAGTTCCCTTGACACATGGTTCAGAAGAACTGCAAAAAAGAAACATAAATTCATATGACTCTTCATAAAGTATGTCGCATAAAATATATCGTCTAATGTACAAGCATAAACCAAAAAAGCTAACAACTGACATTTTCAGATTAGCATGTAGGTTTAGCATAAAGAACAACAGTAAACTGGGAAAATAAGCAAAATATACAAATTCAATTGAAAAATTAAAGGATGAAATAGAACCTCGCACACATGTAATTAAGAGTTACAGATAACAGGAATGCATAAAAGAACTGACTACAAATTTTGCATTTAGAATGAAATTTTTAATAACTGCAGCTCACAAAATTTCAATGACATTTGGAAAGTTCTTTTGCCACTAGGAGTATTAATTTGAGTCAGTAATTTACACATTTATCTAAAAAGAAGTCTAATTTAAACCATGAAAAATAGATCCAGGTAAAAATCATAAGCAAAAGAAATGCAGCAATAAAGTTTTAAAAAGTTCATTTAAAAAATATGGAAATTTTGCACGAGAGAAAGTTGAAGGAGTTGTGTAATCCTCTGCATTTGGCAGGAAAGAAAATAATTACAAAAATCTTTGGGGAGAGCTTTGTTTTGAAGAAACAGACATAAAAGTGTCCGTATGATGTGGACCAATCTTTTTCCCCTTTAATCATACTGGGTCGCCACAATGCAGAAAACTCATAAATTCCTTCAGCCTCCAATTGAACTAACTACGATTCTAAATATGATGTACTAGCCATATAGTTGACTCGTGAAACTTTTCTCTTCGTCCATTATAGTGACTAAAATAATAGCACTACATATATGGTAACTACTAGCTATATAGTTGGCTTGCAGCCATCAAGACAATTTCATTCTCTAGTCATGACTCATAATAATATCTATGATTTAAAGTAATTATCTCAGATTTGTTGGGATGTTAGCTTAAACTTTTTGAGCCCAAATTTCTACCACATAACTGATATATCAAGATCAATGAAAATATGCCACTTGCAACAGAAATTTGACATTTTTCATGGTATTAGATCTTAAGCTCTTTTGGGAATTATCAAGGCCTTTCATGCTAACTGTTTTATGTCCAAAATTTTCTTTGTTGCTTCCTACTATCGATGTGGCAACAAACATTCCTAGAGTGGAAAACCAATTTGTAAATGGCCAATTGAACTGACATAGTTTTCTCAAATAAATTATCCTTAATCGAAATGTCATCGTACATTCCTTGGAAAGTAACTTCTGGTGAGCCCAAAGAGGAAATTTATGATGCGCTGCACTTCCTTGGAGAGAGAAAGCAGCAAACAGAGATGAATTTTTTCTTCCCATGTTAACAGAGTAAATTAATATATAATATGAACCTTCACCTTATCTTTATATATGTATGCGTGTCATGTGTGTGTGAGTGTCGCACATCTCGATTATTCTCACAAGACATGCCAATTGACCCTACAACATTTAGGTGTCAAGAGAACTCGTGGAAAACTAATTCCTAAGTAGGTGGTCACCATGAATTTGCATAATCCTTCACCTTCTTCAATTGTCTTCATCATCCATTTATCCAATCTAAACTTATTTGAGAATGATGACTTATAAACCACTAATTTATTTAACTATCACAATCGGGAAATTAGAGAATCAAGTAGTGTAAGAAAAGCTATGCAGATAATAGCACAAAAAATGCCCCAATTCTCATTAACCAATCAATGCATGCATACCTTACATAGAAGAGACTTCAAGTTTGAACGAATTACATATATTCAGTCCAACTGGTCCAAAGACAAACGACCAAATAGTATAAAATGGGAGGAGCCCTGTAGCAAAAATCAAGAACAAATGTCACACACCAATCCACTCTTAGAAAGGTTACCCAACAATTTTTATCAAAAAGCAATGCCATTATATGTAGATTAGCTTTATATATATATATATATATATATATATATATATATATATATATCCTGGAGAAAATTTGGGAAAATTGTTTGATGATATTGCTAAATTTCTATTTGTAAAATCAATTATATAGAGTAACAAAATTCCATGCTAGTGTTAAAACTAACCTTAATTACTAAGATGAAATACTTTCAAAAAACTGATTAGTTTTCATTGAATTCTGTCCAAAATTTAAAAAAAAAATTCAATGGAGTATAGACTGCACCTTAAACCTATATACAAAATTGAAAGCATAAACTACTTTCGACCAATTATTAAGAACTAATCGAACAACCCCCCAACTCAATGTTCCAGAATGCACCTAAACAACATTCATTAAACAATAAAACAAAAAGCTCAAGAATTAATTGAAGTGAGCTGTCCGTCAAGAACATTAGACAGATGGGCGAACTCAAAATTTTTGAAAAGTAACATTTTATTTAGCCATGACCTCGCTGTATCGAACAGGAAACCAAGTGCAGCAGAGCATCATTTCATTTTCCAAGCTTCTCATCAGCCAGTTGGAGCTTAAACAATGATTCGAATAAAATTTGATGAAGAAGAAGAAGAAAAACTTGCAATAATGAACTGAAAATGCTGCAAAATGAAAATTCTAACCTCATACGAAGTGGTGCTCCCACCATCGGAATGAAGGCTTGGTCGAATTTTATAATCATTCTTTTCTGGGAAATGAGAGACGAAGCTTTATGGACTGCGGCGGGTTTAACTATTTAACTTTTTCCTCTCTTTTGTTTTTCTTTTGACTTCCCTTATTATTATTTAATAAATTTATTATTATTTTAAAATAAATTAGGGCGTGTTTGGCTACACTGGAAGGGAAGGAAAGAGAACGAAAGTGTTAGTAAGTAGCTGTTTGAAAGGTAAAGTTAGAAAGAGATAAAAATTGATGCGATGTGATGAAAATTATTTTTTTATATAAAAAAATTGAAAAAAGAAAAGATAATTGAAAAAAAAAATGCATTAAACTATACCTTGAGTTAAAATGGGTTAGTTTAACCCACTCTAACCCAGCCCCCAAACACACCCTTAATTTTTTTACTATGTGATCACCTAATGTAATTGTGTTATTTTTTTAGATGTGAAAAAATATGTTTATTTTATTTTATTTTATTTTAAACAAAAAGTCATCTATTCAACAAAAATGGTTGTTATTGATAACTTCTTGATTTTTGAAATTTAAGTATTATATTTAAGTAAATTTTTTATGTGTGTTTTTTCTTCTCTTTAAGTAAGTATATGATTTTTAACCAAATTTCATAAATCAAAATTTAAAAACTTTTTTTTTTTACTTTCAAATTTTGGTTTTAGTTTTAAAAATATAAGTAAGATGCAGACATCAAATTCATTAAAATTGTGTTGGAATAGTAGCTGTAGGCTTAAATTTTAATAACAAAAAATAAAAAATAAAATGATTATAGGAAAATATATTTACATTCATATTTTAACTGTGATCATTTTTTGAAATATTTCATACACAACCATCACTTTCCATGGGCAAAAGAGCGGTAGCTTAATGACATTAGTGAACACCGAAAGACTATGAGGTCTCGGGTTCAAATCCCCACCCCCAATTGTTGTAATCTCAAAAAAAAAAACCATCACTTTCCATGAATATGACATTCTATTAGTATTTAGAATGATGATTTATTTAGAGTATTTAAAAGTAATGATTACGTTCAAAAAGTTGTTTGGATGTAGATTTTAAAAATATTAAATTTAGTATTTAGAATGAGTATTTGTTTTGAGTATTTAAAAATAATGATTAGTAATCGAATGGATAAGTGATGCAGTGGTTTCATTGTTTGGTGTTATTCCAATTTAATACCAGCATCACGGGTTCGATAAACTTGTTTGAATCTAGTTTTTAAGAGTATTTAGAAATAATGATTAATTGCGTAAAAGTTAGTTATTTATATGTTAAATAATGAATGTGTGAGTAGGCAATTGATTCAACAAAAAACACATCATTTTATATATCAAAAGTTACATTTATATACTTAATCCGTCTACGATATATGAATAACATAGACTATTTTTAAAATTTTATCAAACCATAGGATTAAATCTTATTTTTTCAAACCATAGGAACTAAATTTAATTTTTCTCCAAATTATAAGGACTAAATTCAATATTTTTTTCCAAATCATAAAGACTAAAGTCTAGATTTTAAACTATAGGGATTAAATTTTAACTTTCAACCTATACTGATCAAATTTATAATTTGTCTTAATTTCAATTATGTTTTTTGCTGCCCAAAGGACCAGTATTAAATTATCAAGACAGAAAGTGTAATGCAAAAATGAGGAAATTTTCATTTTTCCAATTAACAAAGAACAATAAAATCTTTCTCAAAAAAAAAGAAAAAAAAGAAATCTTTAATGATGGACAAGAAGAAGCTCCTGTTAGTAATAGGTGATGGGAGAAATATTATCTATGTTGTGAATATACAATTCTCTCTGTTTACACACAGTTAATGCTAGGTGAAGGGAGAATATAGACAAAGAGGAGAAAAAAATGAACTATTTAAGCAACAGCTAACCTTTTGGCACACAAATATACAACAAAAAGAAGAAATCATGAGATCCCAATGAGAAAGGCAAAAGGGTAACCCTATAAAAATGAGCCAGAAACTACAAGTGTGAAGTTAAACTGCCACCAACAACTACCACAAAATAATGATTAGGCTCTAACAATTTTTTATTCACATTACTGTTAGATTGGTTCACTTCCACCTTGTGCCGCTTCTCATCGACCACGAGCTACTGAAAATAGATTTTCAGCACCTGATTGGCATCAAAACATAGAGGGTAAACTGAGCAACACAAAACTGACATGACACCGTGTAAGAAGCGACATGTCTATGACTATGAATATGACTACATGATATACAAGTTGAGCTAGCATGGGGTGCCTTCACCCTCGAAAAAATAAATAGATGGCATAGTCATATTTGCCATCAAGAACATTGCTCTGATGACATGATGTATGATCTAGTAATCAAGAAGTTATAGGTTCAAATCTTCGTTAAATTAAAAAAAGATGGCTAAATTATATTCATGTTGGTTTTGATTTTCATTGCTAATAAGCTAGATTATAAGATTATTACGTTTTGTAAAGTACAATATAGGAGATTGGAGGATTTGAACCACATATCTAGTAACTTCTAATACATTTTGTATGTCATTTTAGCTATGCTTTGCTTAGCATGAGAGTATTAAGGATGAGTACAAAAATGTTAGAAGCAAACCAAAGCAGCAAACCAAAAGGAGACCATTTAACAATGACTTGGGAAATGGTGCCAGTTTTAAAACAAAGTAAAAGCACATGAGGCAAAATAGTCATTTTGATACCTCAAGACGGTGCACTCTTTCCGCTCTCTTTGGTAGTTATAATCCGTTTGTTATTAACGGCAATCAGAGAGCCTTTTTGTATTCTCCTTTGATCTCCTTTTGAACTTTTCATTTTATCAATGAAAAGTTTGGTATCTTATCACAAAAATTAAGAAAAAAAAATGAGGCAAATAATATTAAAAACATTCGAGAAAAAGTAAGTGTTCAGATAAGTACTTAATGCCGATGCTGCTGATGCTGATGCTGATGCTGATGGAGTCTTTAAGGAGCTTTTCATCATTGAAACTCTAGGCAGTTTAGCCTGCACAGGCTTTTGTGAGGGCCTGGGTCCTGTCCTCGATGGCGCATTGGTTCTGCATAAAACAGGATCCAAAGAGGATAAACTTCTTCATACATTTTTAACCACCAAGGGAGCAGAAGAGTTGTGGCACTTCTAAGGGTATCCATACAAATCACATGGGGTACAAAGACAAGTTTTAATCATCAAGTGAAAGAGGAAAAAGCATAAATTAAATGTTATTTACTAGAAAAGATGTCTTGTTTGGCTATTTCTGAAATTAGGTGGTCATAGACCCCCAATTGTAAGACCTAGAGCTAGCATTGGAGTGGGTAGAGCCTTTATAAAGATTAGTAGGGGTGAACCATAGGTAAGATGAGGCCCTCGACACCCGGTTACAAGTAACAAAGAGGAAAAGCTAGCAGTGTCACCAATAAGTTTAAGCATGAAATGGAGACAGCAAGCTGAACCTAAATTCTATATATAAGTCAAGCAAAAGATGTTCATGGACATTTTAAGAGGAAATGTACTTACTTTTCTGGAATAGAAAGCAATGTCTTCCTCTCAGTTGTTGCATTCTCGGCTAGCCCTTTGACACCCAACGTATTCTCTGGGGGTTTGGTAACATAAATCGAACTATCTGATGATTTTACAACTTCAGGGAATAGAGTGTATTCCACAACACTGCAAATTGATCCTTCGGTTTCAGTCCCCATCGAAAGGCCCCCATCTGATATGTCACTTAATCTCTCATCAGAATCAGCATTCCCAAAGCCTATTAGATCAACATCATCAGTAACATTCTGACCTGAAGCCCTTAACTGTGAAGAAGACTCCCGATGTCTAAAGCCCGCTAGTGACAATTGTTCTCCAGATCCATAACGCTTATGATGTCTAAAGTCTGCTAAAGACAGGCGTGATTCTAATCTAGAAGGTATATGATGTCTAAAGTCATCCATAGAATGATGTGATCCAGATTCAGAACGCCTATCGTAATCTGAGTAATTGTCCACGTCAGATGATGCTCTATTAATCAACCTTAACCCTTTTCTCCCTAATGGCCTCTGGCTCTGCCGAGGAGTTAAGCTAGACTGCCTTCTAGGAGAAGATGATTCAAATTTTAGAGAGCCAGCGCCAAGCTTTACGCCATTGCTGTTAGTTTTAAGCAACTGCAGCCGCTCGATCTCCTCATCTTTATTTGTAATGGTATCCTTGAGAACTGCCACCTAGATTGTCCACATAAAATCAGAAAATAGCACATCTCATGTAATTGTGAATTCTATGCATACTATTAGAATCAAGATTTACAGTGTGTTTGGGCCACTAACACACCCTTAAGGAGAATTTAGTGAAGTTCAATAACAAAGGAACTGTTTGATAAAAAAAAAAGAAAAAAAAAGAAGAGAATAACAAATCGATAGGACCTGATCCATGAGTTCTCTAACATATCTACCCTCTTTATTGTTGCGGGCAGCACCCAACTCTACGCCAGAAACTCTTTCTGCAAACTTTAAGGTGCTTACAGTTTCAGAGTAAGACTCTACATCGGGATTAATCTGTACAAACATGAGTGTTTTTGCTTGACCACCTAGAGATTCGAGTAAATAAAAACTGTGATGAACTAGGTATTATCAGAAAGTAGAACAATAAAGGTCCAATCAAATACACAAACAAGGAAACACCTAAAGAACTTTGGAGAACTTGGGTTAGTTTGCTGTTTCTGTAAGGAATGTGCGCAGTCTTCTGTGCAAGAGCAAAAATTACATCTCCAAGAGCTGACAGTGATTTATTAATATGTTGTGCCTCCTTTAGTCTATCTCCTGTCACCTCTGAGCGATCCACCCTTTCACTACCAGCAAGATCTATTAAATGAAGACTACCACGCAAGATAGCATCTGTATCCAAGTCCACACCACGGACATGAATTGTCAGCACACTGCACAATATCAGTTATAGCATGAGATGTAATTTCAAAGTATGCAATAAGTAACAAGTAATCACATGTTTAGATTAGAATACTACCTATGAGATCTGCTGCTTTTTTCATTCATTGTTGTGGCTCCAACTGCCCTGTTACTCAACCCAATCTTCATCAAATTCAGAACATCACTGGTAGATTTAACATGATGCATCCCGGCATCAGGTACTGCCAGCCCACTTGGTTGAGTGCTGTTCCAAATCCCAAGTGTGTGCAAGTTAAAGGAAACCAAGTTTTGTCATTATCAAAAAATCAAAAGGATAAATAGTTTAAACAAATTATAAATGGCTTGGAGAGGCTGAATAGTGAATTGATTGATTAAATAAAAAATTAAAAATTACATATAGTTATAAAGAAGCTTCTTCAGTGAAGTGGTGAGATCCATCTGTTCAAGACATTTGTTTCAAAGGTATATTAGGTTTGAACTTGCTGATAAAATAAGATTTACTGGGAGGCTTATGGTCTGTGTGGTGTTGTAGCAGATTTGGTAGGACAAAACCAGAAAACTGTCAAGAACTCGAGAGTTTTAGCCAATTTGATAAAGCTATTCTTTATGTATCTGGTTGGCGCACTGTTACTTCTTTTCATAAACAAGTCAAATCAAGAGGATTTTTGTAACTTTAGGGGCTACTTAAGAGGTTTATTTTTCTTCCCATTGAGTATATTTTGGGTTGAAAGATTAGTTAGTTTCTTTGAAAAAAATATGACAGTTAAACAACGATTTTTTTTTTTTTAAACAATGTACATAATTAAATAATATCAAAATATTCAAAGAAGGATATCTCTTTGGAAGACCGTCGGTTGAGAGCAGATCACGGACTTGTTCATTGTAAATCTCAACCATTTGGACACCAATTTCATAAGCAATAGAACCCTTCCTTCTTTGAGAAATTTCGAAGAGGTCATTTAATGCTCGATAATTAACACCCCATTCTGCTTTCAATGATATATCAGGTCCACTCTGAGAAAGAATAACACATTTAAGGCACAATGAACATAGAAAAAATAAGGTGTCAGAATTATAAGCATATAGCCTACCATAGTATAGGTTTTTCCTGAGCCAGTTTGTCCATAAGCAAATATGCAAACATTATATCCATCAAGGACAGACCGAATTAATGGCTGAGTGTCTAAAAACACCTCCTCTGTCAACAAGTAAAACTCAATGTAAATAGGAAGTCACAAAAAAATCCTAATTGAACAAGCGATAAGCATGAAGAACATAATAAAGTAACTTGATTTATCTATAATTATCAAAATTGAACAAGATAACAAATACCTTGTGTACATGTCGGACCAAAAACTTTATTGAACTTGAATAGTCTACGACTGTCTTTTCCTGGTTTAGCATGATTTATAAGTACCAATTCACCATTTTCACCAACATATTCAACTGTAGTTAGCTTCTTTTGCCCTGGAAGGAATGGTCGTATTCGACAATACACTCGGATGTTACCTGAGAAATGCCACATCTAAATTGAGGGAGCTCATGTAAGAACATAAAAAAGGACAATAAAAATGATACCTTTTAAATCCTGAACTTCATTATACAATCTTCTATTTTCGTTCAGAACTGCATGGGTGTTTTGAGCCACATCTGCTAATCCTTTGAACTTCATTCCTATTAAAGGCAACATCGTTATAAAAATTAAATAAAAATCATCCTATAAAAACTGGAGATTTGATGAGCTCAACCTACCAAGGTACTTAAAGTCCTCGGCATAGATTTTTTCTGTATTCAAGACCTCATGTTTGATGGTCTTCACCGAAATCCTTAATTCCTAAAAATAATAAAAAGACGTCATATCTCTAACCAACACGGCATGAGCCCCTTATGGTTAAGAACATTACAGATGATATAACAAAAACCTTTAAAGCTTCAAGCAGGTCGGCAACAAAATTTTGATAGGCAAACTCTTTCTTCTTCCATCTCAGTGATTTAGATTCAGAAAATGTCTCAAGTTCCTTCACCTTCTTCCTCGAATCCACTAATAAGTATTCAAGTTCTTTTAGTTTCTCCTCGAACTTAGCTTTATCCTCCTTAGCATTTTTTTCCAGTTGTAAGCAATGATTTTCATGTTCCCTTTTAGCCATTTCTAGCTTCTCTTTGAGATTTGAAAGCTCCACATCACAGAGTTCCTTTTGCTCCTTCAGTATTATCTTATCCTGCTCCTCGCAATGTTTCATTTCCTCTACTTTGAACTTTTCAATCTTTTCAACATCAAATAATTGAGTGTTAAAATGTTCTGTACAGACTGGGAAACTAGCACAAAACTTAAATGCTGCTAGTCAGGCAAACATAAATTATGCCATGCTAGATGTACAATATTATCTTATCAAATTAGGCCTTGTTTTCAACCTGGGAATGAGTTTAGGAGAGACCCAAAATAAATAAATAAAATTTTTAAAATGTGACAGAGGAGTAATATTATAGGGATTGGAACCAGAATAAGGTTAGGTGCATTACCGTTGATTTTGTTAATTAACATTTGGAATGGACATGATCTTAGATTTGGTGCATGATCACCTACCATTGAGATAAATAGAAATAAAGTGGGAATGAGCTCATTCTTATACGCAAACTCAAGAATCAACCTTGATTTTAATAAGGTGACTCAGTGGAAGTATCAGCCTGAGAATAATCGGTACAAAACATTCCGCGTAGATATCCATAGTAATGATTTTTCCCTCCACCCACGGGACTCAAACCAATTGGTTCAATTGCGTAAAGTTGAAAATTGTAGCAGCTAAAACATGTTCAGCAAACTTGTTCAGCATTTATGACATAATGAGTTGATCATCAAAAGCTTCAAAACAAATAGAAACAACTCGGGTGTTTTATCCTAAGTGAAAGAAAGTAGCAGCAAAAATATAGCATACATGAGAACCAATGAACAATTGTAAAAAAAATAATTGAAAAGAAAATCATCAATTCATTACTATGGTTGCTAAAAAAAATCATTAATATTTAGTTACTGAAGTTCACGATAGGGATCCTATGAAGCAATGAAGCTACCAATTTCTACGATTAAAAGTTATTAAGTTAGTGTCCTGCCAAAATTAGAAAATACAGTAAACACAAGGCAGTGGAAGGAAGCCATTTCATCTTAATGCCTTGATCTTGATTAAAAAACCAAGACGGGATTCAAGAATCAATGACAACAAGTATGTGAGTTTCTTGGTAAGAAATGGGATGAGAATTTTACCTTCATAAGCTGAAGATGATTCATAACAACCTACAAAAGTAATGACACCAGTTGATACCCAGAACTGCATACAACATTTTGATTTCTAAACCAAAAGAAAATAATTGGACATTTGGATGTCGTCAAAATACCTCATTTTCTTCGGTGGTTCCTGTTCCAAGGGTTTCAAGGACTTTTAGTCTTGACTGAAATTTCTCATCCCGAGCTCTCAAAACACTGCTATGCTGCACAAATCCAAGGTGGCAGTGTTAATTTCTATTGGCAGTCTAAGATGGTATATTGCCTCAAGTTTTAAGAAAATATGCTAAGCACGATTACATGTTGCAGATTTCCAGCATGAGTTAAAATTCTCTGCTCAACGATTTGTACAACTTTTCTCAGAATATATGCTACTTGCTGAGAGAAATTTGAACCAGAAAAAAGCCAAGTTAGACATACAACAAGTAAATTTAACGTCTAGATAAAAATAAGGAAGTGTGTGAATTTCTTGGGTTGAAATTTTGTATGCTTCCAGTAGAAGAATGACAATCAGTCCCATACATGTGACACGTCTCCATTTTTTGTTTCGACGCCGCCATCCAGAATTCCATTGATAATATTGAAAAGTGATTGAGTAGAGACATTCTGCATAAAATAATCACTGAAAAATTGAGAAATGAATCTAATCATATTTTAAAGCAGCAAACCATTGGGTTAATTGTTATAATTAAATTTATCCAACTCATCAGCTTAAACTTTTAAGTTTGTTTGGAGATTAAACATGTTTCAACCCAGCATAAGAGCAGGAAGTTCCGAGTTCGAGAGCAAGTTAAGTTGTTTCCTCTACAATTAATATTAACTTCCACTTGATGGATATTTCTCAAATTTCTAAGCCCACAAGTGATGAGGAATGTAAGTTGATATAATTAAATTTATCTTAACCCACCGGTTTAAGCTTTTGGGTTGATTGGTGATTGAAAATGTTTTCAATACATTGATGTACAATTTAAAGTGGTTCCAGAGATTACCTCAAAATTCTTTGATTTTATCAACTCCAAGATGTTAGAACCAGAAACATCTTGATTTTGTTTCTGCCCTTCATGATCCTCATTTTGAATATGACTTTTTAAACCAAATGGTCGCACTAGAACAAATTAACATGAAAATAATAGAATAAAACAAATTGCATCATCAACATTATATTTCAAGGCAGAATGAAAAATCTACAAAACTGTGACCCCCACCAAACTTCCTTGATAGTGTAAGGATTAACTCAATAAAAGAAACTACTGTAAGTTTGTTATACCTGCCTTAGCTAACCTGGTTTGCATACGCATCGATAAATCACAGCAATTCTGGTCAAAACCATGCATGGACACTATAAAACATATATTTGAATGTTTTAAAGTGTCATTCAATTTCTCTTTTATGTATCTTTTATATTATCTTAGAACTTTTTTTAACAAGAAACAAACTTTTTCACAAGTAGATGAAAGAAAGAAAAATGTTTGAGGATACGAACTCTTAAAGGAAGTGAGAAGTAAACCAAATTACAAAAGAAAGCTCTAAATAGTACATAAAACCAAAAATTAAAATATTGAGAACAGCATGAAGTCGACAATGGTTTACTCAGATGTAGAGCTTCCTTTGAGAACGTTATAAAGTTGAATGAAATATTTTTCAGCAGATTATACCGCACAAAAAAATAAGAAACTTATTTTTATTGATATATTTGAGTGTCTGGACTAGCTTAGCACACATTGACTATCATTCTGAAGACAAAAAAAAAAAAACAAAAAACAAGAAACATCAAACAAGGCACTTGACAAACTTAAGGTCAATTCTTAAACGGTGGCTTATCAGCTGAATGAGGAAACCAAATCAAATGTCGTTTTCTGTAACAAGAAACTAGGCTAGGAGAAAAGTTACAATGTACAGTCTCATAGACCAATTGTGGCTAAAAAAATAAAAAATCTACAGGGGAGTTCTTTAAAAAGGAAAAAAAGAAAAGAGAGAGAGAGAGAGAGAACCAAACCACAGCCATAAATTTAAAAAAAAAACAGCTGTAAAAATATCATTTAACAACAAACAGTACAACGCCAGAAAAAATCAAAATCAACCCTAAATAAGCTTTATAATTACTCTTAATGAGGTCCTTGCACAAATTAAATTCTCCTCCTGATCGTGTATCATACCTGATATAGTTGAACCATTCTGAAAATCCTGAAATCTTTGCCCAGAGAAATTATTGATTCTATCTAATGATTCTGCTTCAAATACGTTCCATTTCTTTCTTGAATGATTTTGAGTGTCTTCGTCTCCAGCATTCAAATCAAAAGAAGCTCGAAGTGTGCTCAAGCAGTGGAAAACTGGTGCAATAGATCCCTGCATGTAATCTCTCTCACGTTTCAATCTATAAAAGGTTTCAAATTCTAACTGTCAAACTGATTCATTAAGCATAAATCCATAACTGAACCCAGGTATTGTTTGTAAGTCAGATACAATTGTGATAAATGATGAAATGCAGTAATTACTTGTTTTGTAGGAAAGCATGTATGATTATAAAATTCAAATCAAATAACACGAGGTAAGTATTGCAAAGGAGTTCAAATATATCACACAATCCCATTTTTTTCTACTAGATTAAAGCCATAAGATACATCATATTCAAGTGATCCATTCACTATTTATGGTTAAACCCACTTTTTTAACCAAACAAATTGAATTATGGATTATAAATTTGAAATGAAGAAACTAATACCTGCTACTTGTTAAGATATTTGTTATGAAGTGTGCAAAATTCTCATGGCTGAGCTGAACAATACAACTTTTTGTTGGCTGGTTTTTGTGACTGTGATAGGCATGTGCTTTAGCTTAGTCTGTGTTGGCTTTGAGCTTTTGTTATTTGTTGAATTATGTAAATCACAACTCAACCTAAAAGCTAAGTTGATAGGTTGGAGTAAATTTAATTATATCAACTAACACTCCCCCTCACTCGTGGACTATGGAAATTTTAAAAATGTTCTACAAGTGGAATTAATTTTAAATAAGGAGAAAACGACTTGGCAAGAGCTCGAACTCAAGACCTCTTGCTCCGATACCATGTTGAATTATGTAAATCACCAATCAACCTACAAGCTTAAGCTAGTAGATTGGAGTAAAATTAATTATATCAACTAACATTATTCTTTTATTTTATGGTTGGGTTAGGCTGATTGTGTCGGGCATTTCTTTGGCTAAATTTTAGGTGTTTATAAGTTGGATTTTAGGTGGCTATTGGTTGGCTTTGGGTAATTTCGTGTTATTTAGCTCTAACGCAGATATTGATTCCATGACTTATTTAACTTCATGGTGCCAACAACAAAAGAGAACATAGCTCAATTGATATAAAGTATGGATTTCTGAGTTGTGAGGTCACATGTTCAATTCTCTTCGGTCCCAAATGATATTGAACTAAAAAAATATTAAAGTTATTGGCTCAATTGAATAAAATTAAAAAGTTAAAGGTAAAATTAACTCGCATCAAACGAAAGTAATTACCTGTTCTAATACAGATGGTTCAAAGCCGGGAAGTCCTAGTTCATCCAGAGTTATCAAAAAACTCTCAACGTTGGGAGTTATGAACTTAGAATTACCTCCCTAGAGAAAAGGAAAAAGAAAACTGTTGAATCGATTCCAAAAAATAGTTAAATGTGAGGAAATTATTATATAGAAAATAATAACAGAAAAATTATAAACAAAGGCCAACAAATGTCATCAAACCTGAACTGCTGCTCCAGGGCATAGTTTATCCAATATGCTGCATAGAACGGTTCCATCAATCAAGCATGCTCTCAATTCCTCATCTGAAGCACCCAGTGGCAAATTTATATGGGGAACCATGCAATTTAACCACTCCACCAGGTCCATTTTCAGTTTGGCTAATGTTGAAGAGAGCTTAAGGTTAAATATGGACATGAGAAAAACCAATGTCGCATCCCAAAACAACTTCTGATAAGCTGAGAGACTTACATTCAGCCATTCACTAGAACTTCTGAACCAGCAGAGTACAGCTCCAAAAGTATGTTCATAACAAGATTTTCAATGATCCAGCGTTTCCATCATCCAAGAGAACGTGGAGCTAAGAAAATCGCATACTAGATTATCATAGTCGATACAATGTTGCTGGAGGCTGTATCTCCTCACTCGTATTGACTTTTGAGGACAATAGCAACAAACTATATCCAGTGCTCCGATCCTCCGGTTTTAAAGCACGCTTAAGAAGTTAGCCTGATGTTATGCAATGTTGCAAGTCAATTAAAAGGAATCGTTTTCTGTATTATATTATACACTCGATTTTTTTTTTTTTATATACAAGACCCGGAACTTTGGCATGTCCATAAACCTACAGTTCCTATTTTCTTGCTGAGATGAACTAGAGAAAGGGATGGGCATTCAAGAAACTACCTGCCTGATGCTGATGAGAAGCCAGGGAGACAATACCACCCAAATTTCAGCTAAGACCAACCTGCCAGCCAATCATTCAATTAGATGGCAAATTTCAACAACTTTTATAGGTTCATACGAATTTAACACCATGTTTCAAGTAAATATCGCCCTAGAATTCCCAGAAATTCTTCACTACAAACCGAATTAAGTATCCTTATCCCCTCCTCCACCGCCAAAAAAAACATAAAATGCCACAGACAACGTCTCCATTTCACTGCTCAACTCGCTCGGCAATCACAACCCAACAACTCAGAAGCTAAAACATTTAAATCCTTAGGTTAAACAAAGAAATACGACCTAAAGAATCCGATAGATAATCAAAATGGGTTTGCAAAAACAACGTTTAATAGCTAATAAAGAATCGAAAACAGATTAACAGGCAACCTCAAAAGGCAACAATACTTCATAAACCATACCTTCAACACCATGAACAAAATGCGGTTGTTCAGAAAGATATCTTGACAACCTGATGAATTTGGCGTCGAAGGGGGCCGGCTGAAACGAGAGAAACGGCAAAAAGAAAGATTAGGACAGGAAAATGCAGAGCTCCAGGTCGATTTTCCGAAGAGAAAAATGGAGAAGAAAATCAAGAGATTAAGTTGGATAAGAACCACAAATCCGGTCCGAAAATTCAGAGACAATGAGACAATGTGATTGTTTCAAATGAAAACATAGGTACGAAATATGGAAGTTGGAAGAAGCTCCTCTCTATTCGTCTTTTTGTTTTTCTTAATTTTTAATTTTTGATTTTTTTATTTTTATCTGCTTCTTGCAGAAGAGGGTGCTACACTTTTTTATATTTATGCTTGTGGCCCACACCTGACAAATTGGAATCGTGTTCCCGCCTTTTGCCATTCGGTTTGGTTAACCGACGCTTTTATTTAGTTGAAGTAATTAGCAATGATTTTTTGTTAAATTCAGTTTTTAATTCGTAAGGAGTATTTGAGCAAAGAAAAATTAAAATAATTATGAGGATTATAAAAATTAAAAAGAAATATGGGAAAAATTCATTTGATGAAAAAGATTATCTATATTTAGAACTAAAGAATGGAAATGAATAGAATAATTATGTGTGTTTATTGCAAAATTAATTATAAATATCTTTATCCGATAGTTTTATTGTTTTGCATTATTTCAGTTCAATACTAGTGTCATAAATTCTTGAAAATTGGTATTTGGCTTCAATGTACTTTTACACTAATAAAATTATATTGTGTTTTGACTGCTTCTTAAAAATAGAAATAATTGTAACTTCTAATGTATGAATAATGTGTTTTTTCGTCAAAGTAATTATTTATCTCATACTTTTATTATTAAACACAAATAATCAATATCAATATATTTTATTCATCAACAATTACAAATGACAAATACTATTTTTTAAATTTTATCAAACTTTAAAAACTAAATTATATATTTCTTCAAACCATAAAGACTAAAATTTAAATTTTTGATAATTCAAAAAAAACTAAAATTTTGAAAATCTAGACTTTAGTCTTTATGGTTTGGAGAAATATAGAATTTAGTCAATTTGGTTTGAAAAAATAGAATTTAGTCTCTACGGTTTGATAACAACCTAAAAAATAGACTATGTTATTCATAAATTGTAGGCGAATTAAGTATGTAAATGCGATGTTTTTTTTGTCCAATTAATTATTTATCTCACACTCACATCAATAAACACAAAATTAACTAATTTCTACGTATTTTATTCAGCAACAATTACGAATGATGAACTATTTTTTAGATTTTATCAAATTTTAGAGATTAAATTCTAATTTTTCAAACTATAGGTACTAAAGTTTAAAATTTTAACTATATGACTAAATTCTAACTTTATCAAATAATAGAGACTAAATTTATAATTTTCCCAACATATACACATACATACATACA
>JBBMEG010006796.1:0-35470 GCA_037832605.1 Cyclanthera cordifolia | reverse complement strand
TTGGCTGACTTGCTCGCCGGGTTAGAGCAAGTGCCTCACGACCGCTTTGCAACGACAACGAAGTTGGATCGTGACACAGGGCAACTATAGTTTTAGTTTCATTTTGTTTCATGTTTAATTTTTACTTTTAATAAATAGGTTCGATTCATATATTTCGCTCTCATGTATTTGTAGGTAGTTTAATTAAATTGGTTATGGATAAGTCTTGGATGTTTAAGGACCAAATGTAAGCCGAATATAGTCTAGGAGTTGAACTTTTCATAAAGAATGCATTACGACATTCGAAAAGGACTAATATTATTTGTTGCCCGTGTTTGAAATGCGTGAATGTGAAGTCTCAAAATGTTAATGTAGTAAGAGATCAATTATTTTTTAATGGCATCGATTTAAGTTATATCACGTGGATTTGGCATGGGGAATTGGTTTCAGGTGAAAGAAACATTTGAAATGTTTCAAATGAAGTTGAGGATGAAGACAATGACGTTGATAACCCTGTAGGGATGTTTATGGCTGCTCAAGATTATTTTACCGATAAATCTCAAGTATTTGAGGAATCACTAGAAGATGGGAAGAAACCATTATACGCAAATTGTAAACATTTTACCAAGATATCAGCAGCTATTAAGCTTTATAATTTGAAGGCAATGTTTGAATAAAGCAATAAAAGTTTCACAGAGCTATTGGAATTGTTAAGCATTTTATTGCCTAGTCCTAATGAAATTTCGACATCCACATACTATGCCAAAAATATTTTAAGTACTTTAGGAATGAAGTGTAAGAGATTCATGCATGACTATTGTTTGTATCGAAAAGAATTAGCTGATGCTGAACTATGTCCTACTTGTTGAATATCAAGATGGAAGGTTTGGAATAATGTAAATGAAGATGAGATTTAAAAAATTCCAGCAAAAGAAATGTGATACTTCTCTCACATTCTAAGATTTGAACGAATGTTTCGATGTAAAGAAATTTCTAAGCTAGTAACGACAAAAAAATTCTGAAGATAAAGAAGATGAAGACCCAAGATATGTCTTGAAGTAAAATGTAATAGAATTGTATTTTTAATTCCTATAAATATGCCCAACATTAAATCGGTCAATTACTTATTTGAATTATACCTGTCTTGATTGTTGCATAAAATATGTCATATGGATTTTAAATCCTACCATAGTTTAAAAAGATTAATGTATTCTAAATATGTATTAAATATATTATATATTTTTTAGAAATTGGATTCCATATTTAGAATTGTTCAGCATGTACATCACATAATAAATAATTGTTATTTATTTTCTTGATTATGTTGTATATATGGATTATGTATGTTATTTTTAGAAAATAGTTTTTCAAAATATGACACAAATATTCATTTAAAATTTTCTACAAAAATGAATATAATCTTTTAAAATTGTTTTAAAAGAGGTAGAGTCTAATAATTCATAAAAATGATCAGAATTAATAGAATTAATTGCTATCAACAAAGAACAATTTGATTCTCTAATGATTGGTTAGGAGGGAACCCTGTCTAAGCAGGGTTCTGTCGAAAGATAAAGGTATTTAAGATGACCGTTTATAAAATACCTCTACTTGGGAACTCGACCTGGGGTTGAAACGATCATGATTTATAGATCACTTTGTGCAGACTCAAATAATATGATTAGTTTTTTTTTTTTTTTTTAAAACTCAAAATTCACATTAAAATCAATATACCAACATAGGTAAAAGATTGGGACTTGAATGAACGAGATTAATAATTCATCTGAGTGGGGGAACCCTATTTCAAAATAGATAGTGGGAGAAGGGCTGGTCTCAAATAATCATGCAATCTCCATCAAAGCCACACCGTGAGATTTTAATAGGGCTACGTGTCAGTAGGTTTGAGTGGACCTCCCTCGGTATGTGTTTACTAGGGTCAATAACAAGGTAAGTTTCCTGAAAGGGATATGAATATAATTTTAATAGATACTGGACCTATCATTCGACCACACTTACTGAGATTGGACTATAATTTTAATCAATACTTGACCTATCATTCAATGTTACTTACTCAAAGAGATTAGTACGTATGAATTGAGGGCTTCACTATAAGTGATTAGTTAAAGAGTTTAGCCAAGTCCTAGATCAAAACATGGTAACTGGAACCATGGAGATATGAGTTATCATGGTATTGGGCTTTCTGGTTGAGAAGAGTCTACTACTTGGGAGAATTATTTGAACTATCATTCGATGACACTTGCTCTAAATCTTTTTAGTTGTACCATGACATACTTATTATGAATTTATGTCTTGGATTTTAACTTTCAGAAGTTTTATTTTTATGCCAAAACCATAAATGACGTTTTTAGATGGCAATAAAACTGAAATGTTATTTTAGCTTATAATCTAGCAACAAGCCTAAATCACTAATCTTGATATTTTCTGTTGACATTTTAACCGAAGAAAATCTAAACTACAAGAAAAACAATATCAACACAATTCTTATCGTTAGACAATGAGAAGCTTGTTTTAATGAAGAATGGTCCTCTAGAACCCATAGCCTATGCAACATGAAATGTTCATTGGTATTGTGTCAATAAAAAGGCCGAGTCTATATGTTGATGTACGTCTCAGACGTCTTGGCCAAGAAGCCTAAGAGCATGACCATGATTTATAATAAGATTGAATTCTTACATTGGATGTTTGGGTAGTCTTTGAGTTAAGAAAAGCGTGATTCCTTGGATAGTAATTCATAATGCGAAAGAGAAGGTGGGGACGTTAATTAGGGAGAATAATATCTAAATGATGACGCACTTCGATACTGCATAAATGAATAAGGATATAATAGACAAGTTCAGCAATGCAAATTTTATTCTAGAAACCTTACTCTTTTATATGAACTTAAAAGTTGAGACAAGTGTTGTCTCAAAGAAGTTCGATTCAGGCGCATGAAGCTCAAGAACAAAGCTTGGAGGTTGGACCTCAAAGGCTAATATATAAGAAGAGAAAGGTTGAATAAAGGCAATGCACTCGAAGTAAAAATAGTCAAGACCAAGAAAGATGTAAAATATTTCCATTGTCACAAACTCGTCTATATTGCCTACTGAACAAGAAATTTCATCATCTTGGTGTGTCACCTACTCTAGATTGTATTACTGCTTCTACTCCACCAACATAATCTACTCAACAGCTTACTCAACTGATAATGTCACTAATATGCATCTTATGCAGACTAGAAGCAAGTCTGAAATTTCAAAAGGAAAGGTTTTCTTAGCTAAGGCAATCTCTATTGTTACATCTCCTAAACCAACTTTTTTACTCAAGCTTCTAAGTTACCTGAATGGAAGAATGCAATGTTAAGTGAATACCAAGCCTTGGTTTAACAAAATACTTGGGACTTGGTTCCTTTACCTCCAAATAAAGAGGCTATTGGTGCAAATGAGTCTATAAATTAAAAATACATCCTGATGGTTTTATATCAAGATATAAAGCCCGTATCGTAGCCAAAGGGTTTCATCAAGAAGAAGTATAAACTGTCAAGAAATGTTTATTCATGTTATAAAAAGGGCCTACTATACGTATTATTTTTCTCTTGCAGATACATTTGGTTGGTCACTACGACAAGTAGATGTTAAGAATGCATTCTTACATGGTGAACTCCAAGAAGGGTGCATATGCAACAACCTCAAAGATTTATAGATTCATCATGTCCTTCTCATGTTTGTCGATTAAGAAAATCCATATATGGTCTAAAACAAGCTTCTAGAGATTTGTTTGAATGTTTTACTTCACATTTACTTATGTTTGGTTTTCAAGCTTCCTTGAGTGACCCGTCATTGTTTATACGACGTCACAATAATTCATTTACATATCTTTTGCTCTATGTCGATGATATAATTATTACTGGAAATTATCAAGGTTTTATTGTTAATCTTGTTGATCAGCTTCAAACCACTTTTGACATTAATGATCTTGGTGCTCTAACCCATTTTCTTGGTTCAAAAGTTAAACATAGGATAGATGGAATACATATGAACCAGGTGAAGTATGTTACTGATCTTTTGGCTATGTTTGGTATTCAATCAGCTAAGCAATGCTCCACGCCAACCAACACCAAATCAGCTACTGTGAATACACTACCTTGTTGCATTGAGGATATTCATTCCTTTAGACAAATGGTTGGAGCTCTTCAATATCTGAGTTTTACTCGACCAGATAATGTTTCGAAAAGGGCTCATCTTGTGGCTCTAAAACGAATATTTCATTATCTGTAGGGTACTGCCAACTTTGGAATCGTCTTTAGGCCTGACCCTCTTAAAATCCATTCCTTTTTTTAACCTGATTGGGTCGAGGTATAGGTGTTCGTAAGTCTACAACAGGCTTTGTGGTGTATCTTGGCAACAATCATATCTCCTGGGTCAGTAGAAAGCAAGCTACTGTCTCACGCAGCTCCATTGAGGCCGAGTATTTGTACGATTGAATTAGTTTCCTATTATTTACTGTGATAATCAATCTACACTACAAATGGCTAGAAATGATGTCTTTCATGATCGTACGAAACACATTGAAGTGGCCTTTCATTTTGTTCGTGAGAAGGTGGCAACAAAGGACATTTGTCTACCGTTTATTTCCGCAAAAGATCAACAAGCTAACTTGCTCACTAAATCAGTGACTGCTGAACGTCTCCAGAATCTAAGAGCCAAACTCATGCCTTTTGTATATCCGGGAAGAATTTGAGGAGGATTTTAGATGTATTATGCAGATAAACTGTTACGTATTAATATTGTAATGTTGGTTAGTTATGGGACAATTGTTAGTTCTGGTGTATTTAAGAATGTGTTCTCTTGTGAAAATAATATTGAAAATTCTCTCTCTCTTCGCATTTTCTCCAAAAGCTACAATATCAAATTTATACTTATTCATCTCATATGATAAATTTTGGGAAGACATGACCGATTTGATACTATGATAAGTTGTCTAGTTTTCCATTAACTTTTCACAAATATATATATAGTAATATCAAATCTTGAAAGATCTCCGCCAAAATAGAGATAATATATAAATAATATCTTAAAATTTATTAATATTCAACTATCAAATCTAACCTATCTAAAGAATATCTCTAGATATTAATTATTTCTAACACTCCCTCAAAGTTCGAGCATGTAAATATCAATTTGAAACTAAATTCATTGCACAATGCACATACATATATTATATCTGATGTCAATCTAACCGTCAAACTGAATAACATCAAATACAATACTTTATTGCATCTCATGTATCACATATGATCTTGTCGCTGAGCATAATATAACGCAAATACAATGTTTTGTTGCACCACTCGAATTTGGCAAAATGTCTTTGATTATGTCGCCGACTATAACATACCGCAAAATAAGATGCTAAACATGCATCATACGAATCGCACAGATTTTACGAATTGTCAAATTACTCTCATGATAGGCACACTCTGTTGGGTTTATAATAACCAAATTTACTATTTTGAAGAAGAAGAAACCAAGAGACCACATTCTAACTACTCATTTATAATTATTCATTTCTAATCATTCATTTCTAATCTCTCAAAATAATCACACATTTCTAATCATATCCAAATGAGGTATTCTCTGCAATGACTCTACAAAAATTATAATCGAACGAGTAATTAATTACAATTTTTCTATAACCACATTCTAATTATTCAAAATAACATTTTATTTATAATCACTCAAAATAATCGATTTATAGTTTCATATTGTTGGAATAGAAATTTCGACAAATTAGAACTTGCCACGTCGCTAATAAAAAATAATGGCGAAGTGAATATATTTATTTAGGGATCAATTATAAATTAATATGATTTCCTAAATTAATTTATGGAAAACCAAAATCCGACACGTGTTATTTGATAATTACGATTAAGTTTATGATTGGTCAAATTTGGTCGTGTGGTGATTTAAGCCAAAAGTTCAATCTTTATATAAAAGTAAATTGGCCCCCAAACGCTTAATTCATAAATATATTTGGCTCAAGCATTCCATGAAGACATTTGGGCAAGAGTCCACTTACTAGTTTGAGCTCATTCAACGAAAACATTTGGGTCCAAAATTCATTTATTAGCCCAACCCATGAAGACATTTTGGCCAAAGTCCGCTTATTGATTCAAGCCCACCCTATGAAGATATTTTGATCCAAAGTCCACTTATTGATTCAAGCCCAGCCCATGAAGATATTTGGATCCAAAGCCCATATGCTGGCTCAAGTGCATGGTCAATGGAAACTCTATAAATAGGGAATTGTTGATAGACCACCTATTCAGTATGTGTACCAAAGACGTAACAAGAAAACACAAAAATAGTTTGCAGTGGGATGGTGTTTGTAATAAACAGTTTGGTAGTTGGGTATTGTTGTAATAGGTTGTTATTAGCCGTTGGGATTGTGGGGACTTTAAATACTACTTGTAATGTAGAAAAAAGGGTGGAGAATTATCAAGTGAGTAGAGAGGGAGAGAGAGAACTCTGTAAATCTCAGGAAATTCTAGAATAAAAATCGATTCCTAACACTTTGGTATCAGAGTGCCAAGATCGTTGGGTAACTATGACTAATAGATTGGAACCACGAATGGATATAATGGAGAACAAGATTGCAGATATTCCGTCAATGATCCAGAAAGAAGTAACAAAGGTATGTGATACTTTGTTATCCGAACAAGAAAAGGTGCACAATAAGAAAGCAGATGAGTAGGACAAGATGATTAAAAAGAACATTTCATAGACAATGGCGGCGAGTATGAATGAATGGTTTCAAAGGCTTAAAGAAGATAGGGAGGGTGAACATCAAGATCAAGAATTGATTCCAAGAAACAGGGGAGTCACATTGAGAAACAAGAAACAGAGAGTTTAAGGGGTGAGTCTTTTTTAGCCGACAAAGATGGAACATTAATAAGCAAATCTTTAGCTCCATTTTTTGATTTACGACTTAGGAAGTTGGAGGTTCCCGTGTTTAATGGAGAAAATCCTCATGAATGGATTCAACAAGTAGAAAGGTATTTTTCGATTAATCGATTATCTGAATCGGAAAAAATAGAGGCTGTTATTCTGTGTTTGGAAGGAGTAGCGCTCAAGTAGTATACTTGGGCAGAAGCAAGACGGCCGATAGAGAGTTGGGAGGAGTTCCGCATAGCTTTACTACGCCGATTTACATCTAAGAAAATGGGCACGTTACATGAACGATTTCTTGCCTTAAAACAAGAAACGACAGTTAAGGAGTACAGGGAGCGGTTCGAAGATTATTCAGCCGTGATTTCTTTGGATGATGATACTCTTGAAGGAAAATTTGCCCAAGTACTAAACGATGACATCAAGATTGAGCTAAGGGTGGGGTTGCCAAAAGGGTTAATACCAATTATGGAGAGGGCCGAGGAGATAGAAGATAAATTGATGCATTATGAAAGCAGAAAAATGGGTCAGATGACTAAAAATCAGAGTGGGAGTAGTAAATCTGTATCAGCCTTTACTAATAATCATTCAAGGACAATTTCATTATATCCAAATAGGACTTGGTTGGGAAATAAGAAGGAAACGTATGGCAAACTCATGGAGACACCATATAAAAGATTGTTGGATGTTGAGTTGCAAGATCGCAGAGAAAAAAGGACTTTGTTTTCGATGTGAAGAAAAAAAAAATCCCGGTCATAAATGTAAAAAAAAGGAATTGCAGGAGTTGGAAGTCATTGTTGATCAGGTGGCTACGATGGATGATGTAAAAACAAATCATAATTGTGAAGCGGAAACCGAGGCAATAGAGAATGACGAAGAAGAACTAACTTCAGTTGAATTGGCTTTACATACTATGGTAGGGCTGGATACACCAAAGACTTTGAAGATAAAGGGGTTTATTAATGAAACAGAAGTGGTTGTGTTGATTGATTCAGGAGCAACTCATAATTTTGTTTCTAATATATTGGTTGACAAACTTAAGCTCCCTATTACAGATATTGATGGGTATGGAATCTTGTTGGGCTCTGGGACATCGATTCGAGGATCAAAGGTATGTAAGAACTTGATACTTCAGATTGATAAATTAACAATTGTACAAGACTACAATTGTACAAGACTTTCTTCCTATGAATTTAGGCAGTGCAGACATAATTTTGGAGTGCAATGGCTCTCTACTCTGGGTGATATAACAACGAACCACCAGAAGCTGCAAATGTCATTTAAAATGGGTAAATCAGAGGTGACTTTAATTGGCGATCCATCCCTGGTTCGTTCTCGAATTTCTCTTAAGTCAATGATAAAGACCTTAAAATTGGAAAAAGAGGGATTTTTGGTTGAACTTAATACTCTGAGTAATATTTCAAATGATACTTTTGATGTTCTGATGAAATCAATTCCTGAACCTTTAACTGTGATATTGCGAACTCATTGTGAGGTGTTTAAATCAGTATCAGGTCTTTCTACTCAAAGAGACCTTGATCATAAGATTGAATTGATGCCGTGATCAGTTCCAATTAATGTAACACCTTATAGGTATTCGAAAAGTCAGAAGAATGAGATGGAGAAGCTGGTTGAAGAAATGCTTGTAGCTGGTATTATAAGACCTAGCATGAGTGTCTATTCCAGTCTAGTGCTGTTGGTTCAAAAGAAAGATGGCAGTTAGAGATTTTGTGTCGATTATAGAGCTCTGAACAGGGCTACCATTCCAAATAATTTTCTCCACCCATCAATTACGTAAAGCATTTGGGTCTACTTTTATTGGCTCGGGTTTTCCTAAAGGCTTGGCTGATGATTAATCTTTCACGTACACTCCTTTGGCGGTTCTCGGGGTTCGACATGCTAGGAATGATCCATCTCAAGTGGAAGTATTAATTCGTTGGGGCAACACTGACGAGCTCGATGCTACATGGGAAAGAGTTGACGTTATTTGAGAACAATTTCCTACATTTCGCCTTGAGGACAAGGTGGTTTTTTGGGCACCGGGAAGTGATAGACCACCTATTCAGAATGTGTACCAAAGACGTAACAAGAAAACACAAAAATAGTTTGGCAGTGGGACGTTGTTTGTAATAAACAGTTTGGCAGTTGGGTATTGTTGTAAATGGTTAGTATTGTTGTAATAGGTTGTTATTAGCCGTTGGGATTGTGGGGGACTTTAAATACTACTTGTGATGTAGAATAAGGGGTAGAGAATTATCAAGTGAGTGGAAAGGGAAAGAGAGAGAACTCTGTAAATCTCAGGAAATTATGGAATAAAAATCGGTTCCTAACAGTTGCTTCTTCATTGCAAGAGTTGGAAAATCTGGAGAAGAAAAGACTTGAAGTTTTCTTAGAATCCTAAGGTTTTTCATGTTGTCTTGTAAATCAAAGCTACAAAAAGTTCCTTAAAGATTGCAATCAAACAAAAGTTTCTTCTTGAAGATTAAAAACATACAAGTTTTTTGGAAGATTAAAGCTTCGATCAAAACTGAAGATCGAAGCTACTGAAACTATCTGAAGTTTGAAGCTACAAAATTGATATTGCATTTATGAGAGAAGAATCAAAGAAGATAAAATAGAGTTGTAATCCACTATATTTCATATTGAAATCAATATAAATATCAAGTTCATCATACGAATCACGTTTCTCCGAAAATCTCGTCGAACAATTTGGCACGCCTAGTGGGACCAACTCTACCTTTCATCTCTTCTCTCATCTGAAATCTTTAAGGAAAATATGACATCTGAAAAATCTGTTTCTATATCCTCAACCAACACGTACGCAGGACCGCTCACTCATAATCGGTCCAAAGAGATCCAACAAGTGGAAAAAGAGTAAGATTCACTCATTGCAGTCAAAATATGGGCTCAGATGGCAAATGATGAAGAATGTGAAATTTCCATCTAGGAAAATCCTTTATTTGATCAATCTATCTCATCATCAGAACAGTCAAAGGAAGAAAATCCTTCTGACATCATATATGTGATGATGGCGGATGCATTTGCATTAGGTGCTAAAAGAATAACTTAATTAGAAAGAAAATTGGAAATGCTATTGAAAACAGTTGAAAATAAATATTTGGAAATTTCTTCTCTAAAGCATTATCTTAAAAGTCGTGATGTTGCTGAATCGAGCCAAACACCTGTTATAAATGCTAAAGAAAAAGGGAAGGTTCACATCCAACACTCGGCTTCTGTCACTTCATTGTCCGTTCAACAACTCCATGATATGATCATAAACACCATCAGAGCTCAATATGGAGGATCTAACCAAAGTTATCTTTCGTATTCCAAACCATATACAAAAAGAATTGATGATTTGAGAGTGCCCATTAGGTATCAGCCCCCTAAATTTCAACAATTTGATGGAAAGAGAAACCCTAAGCAACATATTGCTCATTTCATTGAAACATGCGAAAGTGATGGAACGCGAGGAAATCTACTTATGAAACAATTTGTTCGGACTCTAAAAGCAAATTCCTTTGATTGGTACACTAGTATAGAGCCCGAAACTATTGACAGTTGGGATCTATTTGAAAGAGAATTTTTTAATCGCTTTTATAGTACGAGGAGAACCGTAAGTGTGACTGAACTCAGAAATACGAGACAACGAAAATTAAGGTGAGCTTTTCATTAACTATATTAATCGCTTGAAGGCTCTAAGTCTGGATTGTAAAGATCGATTGATTAAACTATCAGTTGTGAATATGTGCACCCAAGGTATGCATTAGGAACTTCTCTACATCCTACATGGTATAAAGCCTCATACATTTGAGGAATTAGCAATACGTGCTCACGATATGGAGCTGAGTATTGCTGCTAGAGGAAATAAAAACCTTCTAGTTCTTGATGTGAAAAAAGAAAAGAAAGAAGTGAAAATTTCTAAAATATTACTAAAGTTGTTAGTAAGAAATCGATGGTCATTAATACAACTCCTATAAAGTTCACCTCAAAGGAAAATGGAAAGAAAATAGAGATGCGTCAAAATGAAAATGAGAAACGACGTTTAACTCTGAAAGAAAGACAAGAAAAAGTTTACACTTTTCCAGATTCTAATGTTTTGTATATGTTGGAGCAATTACTGGAAAATCAATTGATTATACTCCCAGAATGCAAGTATCATAGAGTTTTTGGTCATTCGATTGAGAAATGTTTTGTATTGAAATAAATAATTTTAAAGTTAGCTCAAGAAAAAAATGTTGAGCGTGAACTTGATGAAATAATTCAAACAAATCATGCTTGTGTAGTAAACCTTTCAATCATGCAATCATCTACAAATGCATCTTATAATAAAAGAGAATGTTTAATTTTGTTTGGTTCACTAGAGCCTACTTTTATTTAGATTGAAGAAAACCCTCATTTTAGGAAGAACTCCCTCAAATAAATTATCTTAGAAAAGTTAGAGAAAAAAGAAAATGAGGTAAAAAAAAGGAAATCTCTAGTTTTCAAAATGCCTCAAAGAAGCATGAGTAAACTGGAGACCAAAATGAAGGTTGGATCCTTGTTACTCGACGAGAGAAGCAAAAACAATAGCTAGTTCATCAAGAATCTCGTTCATTTCGAGAATATACAAGGAAAAGTAAGCTGTCAAGAAAAAAAGGAAAGAAGTATACGAAAAGGCCCTGACCTGTGATTGAAGAAAAATGAAGAAATCACTCGACTATGCTAGCCAATTATCCTAAAAGAATTTCTTCCAAAGCTTTTGCTTAAAGAAGTTATTGAAATTGTTCCATGCTATGTTACTAATAACGTAGATGGCGATGGCAATGTTGCTTCCTCCAGTTCACCTAAGGTGATAACTAAGCTTAAAGACTTATCATTCTTCATAGTGAATGATTTATTTGCTCTCCCTGAAGAAACTAAGAATACTCTGGTCGATGCACTAAAAGATCCAAAGGTTTCAACTAACCATATTAATTAAGGAAGTACAATGAATTCAAGTTGCATGTCCATAAAATTTACTGATGAAGATTTGTTGCTCGGATCAAAGCCCCATAACAGACCGTTATTTGTTGCTGGATACATCAGAGAGCAAAAGGTTATTCAAATTCTTATTGATACTGGTTCTGCAATCAACATAATGTCGAAGACAACTTTGAAATATCTAGGCATCTCGATGCAAGATTTATCAAATAGTAAGTTGATGATTTAAGGTTTTAATCAGGACGGACAACGAGCGATTGTAATGATTTGTCTAGAGCACACTATTGATGATTTAAAGGCAAATACGTTGTTTCATGTTATAGATTCCAATACTACCTATAAATTATTATTGGGGCGTCCTTGAATACATCATTGCACCAATGTTTTAAAAATCAGCAAGACGGTGTTAAAAAAGTGGCTGCAGACACTAATCCTTTCTCAGAAGCAGAATCTCACTTTTGCTTAAGCAAAATTTTATATGAAGAGCGAAGGTGGGAGAGATGCAATATCCACACATGTTCGTGCAAAAATCTCGAAAATTGGCATTTTTTGGAATAGAAATTTCGGCAAATTAGAACATGCCACGTCGCTAATAAAAAAATAATGGCGACGTGAATATTTTTATTTAGGGATCAATTATAAATTAATACGATTTCCTAAATTAATTTATGGGAAAACCAAAATCTGACACGTGTTATTTGATAACTATGATCAAATTTATAATTGGTCAAATTTGGTCGTGTGGTGATTTGGGCCAAAAATCCAATCTCTAAATAAAAGTAGACTGGCCCCCAAATGCTCAGTTCATAAATATATATTTGGCTCAAGGTCCATTCCATGAAGACATTTGATTCCAAAACCCATTTATTTGCCCAGCCCATTAAGACATTTGGGTCAAAGCCCAGTTATTGATCCAAGCTCAGCTCATAAAGATATTTGGGTTCAAAGCTCATTTGCTGGCCGAAGTCCATGGTTCATGGAAACTCTATAAATAAGAGTTACTCCTTCATTTGCAAGGATTGAAAATATGGAGATGAAAAGACTTGAAGTTTTCTTTGAAATCCATAGGTTTTTCATGCAGTCTTGAAAATTCTTCTTGAAGATTCAAAACATACAGCTTTGATCTTCACATTTGATCAAAGCTATTGAAACTATTTAGTCTGAAGCTACAAAATTGTCTGAAGACAAAAGTTATTTATAAATCATTGTATTTGTGAGAGAAGAATCAAAGAAGATAGAATAAAATTGTAATCTACTATATTTCATATTGAAACCAATATAAATATCAAGTTCTGTTGGGTTTTTGGCAAAATATTAGAAGCGAATTATCCTACACCGGAAAGAAGCAAGAAGTGGTGTGCTTCAACACTAGGAGCATGTGGCTTTGGTTTCAAAGCATCCCAAGTCAGAAGCGCTTTAAGTTTTGTGTACTGACCCTAGTGAAATTCCTTTTGTATTCTCTTGTGGAGGGTGGGGCAAAGGGTGTGAGTAGTATAAGCTTTGATGATAGTGTTTATGTATTTGGGGTCGGGGAGAGAATTCTGTGTGATTGTAACAATTTTTCACATAGTGGAAGTTCTTTCTGTTAGTGGTTTTTTCTCCGGTTAAGAAGTTTTTCCACGTAAATTGTTGTGTTTTCTTTTATTGTTTTTCTTTTAATTTCTTGGTTATTTTCTGCTTATTTCTACGGTTATTAAGAAAGGTTTTTCCCAACAAGTTCATCATACGAATCACATTTCTCTCGAAATTTCGTCGAACACATATCCAAACACCTTCCGTGTGGATGAAACATTTTACTTTAAAGAAGAAAATTCTCAAATAAAATCAAAATAGTTTGCTGCTTTTTTTTCCTTTCCAATGTAGTCTGTACACACACTAACGAGAAGCTTTTTTTTTTTTAATTATAATTTTTTCAGATGATTGTGTTTTTTTTTTTTTTTTTTTTTTTAAATAATAAAGTGATGTGGAGGGGTTAACTACAGTTTAAGGGCGTGTAAGGGCATGTTTGGTGGAGAGATTAGGATTAAGTTAGTCGGTGTTAAGTTAAGCTGGGTGTTAAGTTAACCTGAGGGATTAAATTAATCTGTGTTTGGTGCAAGGATTAAGTTAAGCTGGTGCAAGGATTAAGTTAAGCTGAATGTTGTTTGTTGCAAGGATTAAGTTAAGCTGAGTATTAAGTTAACCTTGTGTTTGGTGCAAGAATTAAGTTAAGCTGAATTTTTCATTTATAATTTTAAATTTATGTGGTTAACTAAATTCATTGATTTTTTAAAATATGAAATTAGTTATAAAATAACCGTTAATTTAATATTAAAAATAAAATTTTAAATTAAAAGATATATTTCTAAAGTACGAAATCAAATAAATGAGAGAATAAATAAATATTATATATACATTACTAATTTAAAAATAGACTTTTGTCTCCATGATTTTGAAAAATCTATAATTTCGTTTCTATATATGGTTTGAAAAATTAGAATTTAATATAAAAAATGTGATAAAATCAAAAAAATAGTCTATATGTTCATAATTATTGGCGAATAAAATATATAAAAGTTCTTGATGAGAGTATGAGACAAATAATTGATAACAAAAAATAGCATATTTAGATATGAGAAGTTACAACTACTTATTTAATTCGCCTAAAATCTAGGAATAAGATGATTTTTTTTTAGATTTGATCAGAGTATACCAACTAAATTTTATTTTTTTTCAAATCATAGGGACAAAATTATATGTTTCTTTAAATAAATTGATTAAAATTTAAAATTTTCTAAATTATAGAGACTAAAATCTATATTTTAAAATCATAAAAACTAAACTCTAACTTTATTCAAATCATAATTTACCTCATATTATTTTATAATTGGAGTTTATTAATTAATTCAAATAAGTTTATATTATTTTAGAAAAAAAAACCCACCTAAACCTCAAATATAAATGAATTAGAAATTAATATAATATATATATATATATATATATATATATATATGTAATTTTTTTTTTCAACGATGTTAGATTTAGAATTCAAATTTATTAAAAAAAAAGTATTTGAAATATTTATTTAGGAAGAATTTTTAAATTTTAATTAAAGTAAGTAAAGAAAATTTGAAAATAAATAAAAATAGATAAGAAAGTAAAAAAAAAATAAATAAATAAAATAAACAAAACAAAAAAACCCCTCCCACAAAAAACGCCCGAAAACACAAAAAAAAATTTATAAAAAATTCTACGAAATCGAACTAAATCCCACAAAAAAAGCTCCACAACCATCTTCATGTATAAATTGAAGAAATCCCACGAAATCTATCAAAATCCCACTATATCGAACTAAAACCCACTAAATAGAACAAAATCCCACCAAATAGAACAAAGAAATCGTTCAAGAGAATCAAAACAAATCGAACTGAAGAGATGGAAGAAATGGAACCATAGATATCTAAGAAATCAACCAAAATCAGAGAGAACGAAGAAGAGATCTATGAGGACGAAGGCACCGGTCAGACAGAGGGCAAAAAATCGAAAGGGAGGAGAGAGAAACACGATTTTGAACCGTAATAATAGTGTTATTTCATAAATCCCTTCACCAAACAAGTGTTAAGGGTATTAAGTTAATTCGGATTAACTTAATACCCCGCCAAACATGCCCTAAAGTAGTTAACTACTTGTTTGAAGATTGATATTAATAGTAGTTGGATAATTAATTATTTGTTTGAAGATTGATGTTAGTAATAGTTTAGTAATATGTTTGATGTGAAATTTGATTGAGTAATTTGATAAGGAGTTTGATGAGCGGTCAAGAATGTAATTACTTGTTTGAAGATTGTTTGAGGAGTGATAGTTAATCACTCCTCTCTACCAAAAACAAACCCACCCAAAATAAAAAACTGCATTATTTTTTATTTTTTTTACAACCACCTATTATGGTTAGTAGGGTATGTACAAGAAAACAAAAAACTGTCATGAAACAGAAAACTGTCCGCCCATGATTTTAGCCTCACATTTCATCTGAGAAGTGGTCAAGTCAGGGAGGAGAAAATGAAACAAATTGTCATCCCAACTTATTTTTTTTTAATACATTTTCTCGACGATTAAATATTGTACAACTAGACACTATTTCATCAAAATTGTATAAAATAGTCATATAATATATATTGAAAATGCATAGCCTTTCATCTACGGCTAAAATGATACTTTAAGCAAAACATGAATGAATAATGCACATAAAGCTTCATATATTCAATAGGGCACTGGATCCACAAGAAGAGATTTGATCAGAAATTTTGTTCCACCTTTTGAATCTGTGTATCCGTCCTGATCCAAATAAAGTAAGTTCATAAATCTAGTAAAATTTAGTGCACGCATTAGAATCGGCATAGGAACATCCAAAGGATGAAGACATGCTTCGTTTATATCCTTCCATGCATCAACAATTTGCTTCTGAAGTTCAACACAAGCTTCTTCCTCAGTGCAACCATGTTCCTCCGTATAACATTCAACTCCAGAAACAACATGTTCCCTTTCTTGCTCAAACTTTACCAAAAAAAAAAAAACCCAATGTTGAAAAAGTGAGTAGACAACGTATAATCACTATGGACATGTTTGGCTATTGTGGGAAGGGATCTATCCCCTTCGTTTCTATCACTTTTCACCGCACCAAACATGTTCAATACAAAAGATAAACGAAAGATGTACTCCTTTAATTGGCGATTTATTTTAAAATAAAATGTCACATACCTTGTGAGAAGCAATGTCATCCATGAGTCTACAAACGATGGTGGATGCCTTAATAATATTAGGTCCATTAGAAAGCCATTGAAGAACGTGCGTGGTTGCTATGTCACCCATACCAAGGATTGAAGTGGTTATAAGCACGGCATAGCCGGTGGTATGTAATGCCAATTTCATGTACTCATCAAATGTTGGTTTGTACTTGGTGCTTAACCATTTAGCTTCTTCAAAGTAGGATTCTGCTAGCTTTATAAACTGCTCTTACAAAACACAAAAAATGAGTACCCTTTAATTATTACAATTATACCAATGGAAAAGAAAGGGGAAAGAAACAAACACTTTACTCCTTCTTTTGCAATGCGAATGTGGTATGAATTTTCATCCTTCCCTATCTCTTTACTCATTTCCTCATACACATCTAACACTGCTATGTAAAACGGCTTCATGTACTCCGGAACTATATTCACCATGCTTCTATCCCATCTGAAAATTCAATCACATTATTATTATTATTATTATTCTTTCTCTATATATCAATGCTTCAGTTTTTATTGAAATATGAGTATAACCTTTGAATTGCTTGAGTGAGGACTTGTAGTTCTTCAAATGTTCCGTAGGCATCATATGTATCATCTAAAATTGATGTCATGGCAGTAACTTTGGTTAAAATTTTCCTTCCAACTCTGAAATTGGGTTCAAAGTAAGCACCCAATGCCCAAAAGTAGGTCTCCACAATTCTATCTCTTGCAAAAGGAAATTTTGTAGGCACATCTAAATCCTTCCACCACCTATATATGTAGAATTTAAATGTTTATACAAATTTAAAAAAAAAAACACACAATTGAACTACAATTTTATGTGCCTTGGTTTTAAATTTAAGTACAAAATCAGTTGTTGTCTTCCAAGTCTAGACCTTGAGACGAGCACGGTTAATTACCTGGAGATTTCACGCAACTCCTCCTGGTGAAGTTTTTGCAATATATTGAAGTCAAGTTTAGAAAAGGTAAGCAAAGTAGGGTTGTGAGAAGGATCATTTTGGTAAGATAGCAGGTATTGTCTTGTTTTTATTCTTGGAATATCTTTTCTTAAAGGCCATTTTAAGGCATTTGTAATTTCATCAGCAAAAAGAGGGGTTGAGTGGACTATAATATTTTTCAAATGTCTGGTACTAAATTCAAGAGCTTCCTCCAGCACATCTTCTCCATGCCCCCTCATATGTTGTGCCTCATATAGGCTCAGAATTCCCCTTTCATCGTTTCCCAACGACTCCTTAAATTTTCCATTCTTCTCCATGAACTTTGAGAATATATCTATTCAAATTAGAGTGACAAAACAATAATTAAATTTAATTACAATCTGAAGATCGTCTAAACAAATTTGGTATAGACATTAATTACTTACCACATGAAATTTTATAACCTTGTTGTCTGAGAATTCGAAATAGAAGAGCTGTAGTATGAAGATCTTCGCTCAACATACTACTTTTGTAAGTGCTATATATTAGCTCTAGGATTTGGTCGATCTCATTCTCGAAATGATAAGCTACGCCTAGGCGTTGGATTGAATCAATCAACTTCAGCTTCTCCAATGGGTTTATCAAATAATCCTCCAGCATCACCTTTATTTCTTCTTTCAACTTTTCTGCTTGTTCCTTTGTTCCATCATCTACTTTCTGAGTTCAATATATTATCAAAGTTAAGCAGATGATCATAAAATGATACGTATAACATAAAAGGAAAATCAACTTAATTACTAAAGTATCAGAAGAAATTGAAATGAAATGATCCTTCCAAATGCAAGGATGAAAATTCGCAATGGATCGTTTGGTAGGAAGAATTGAAACTGGAGAACTCATTATTCCCTTCCCCAAACACAAAATTCTCCTGATTTGAGATGCTAACACTTGCACATAAATCACTTATTTATACACAGAGGTTGAAGATTTAACATTGAAAAACTGAAGGTACACTCCAAATTTAAGATTGATTATTAGCTAATATGAAGTCCTTATATTTCTCACATTTTCAACATATTTTGAATTTTAATGAGTGAAATAGTTTATGTACGGACAATTCGCTGCCACAATTTCATTATCCTAACAATAATAGAATGAATATTAAAAACCAAGCTTCACATTTCAAACGTGCCAATTAAAATTTAGGCTAAATTAACGAATATACCCCTAAATTTTGGGGTTTTGTCTAACATTGTTCTGAACTTTGACAATTTTCACAAATGATCCTGAACATTACCAAATGTTTCAGAAATATCTTTGCCGTTAAATTTGAATGAAAACCGTTAAAATTTTGTTTTAAATATGCTCATAAATTTTAAAAAGTTTCAAAAATACTCTTCGTTTTAAAAACTATTAAAAACATTTTCATCATTATGTTTAGAATGAACTATATTAACATTTTGTTTGAATAAATATGTCATTGACCGTTGAGAAATATTTTTAAAAAATTAAAGTGATTATTCCTTTTTTTCACTTTATATATATTTTTCCTAGGAAAATACACATATATATTTGAAAGATCGTAATCATAATTTGATCAACTAACCTCTAGAAATTCAAAATTCATAACCATAAACAACTCTTAATTAATAAAATACGAAACAAGATTAAATTGTTGTTAAGTGTTTTTTCTTAATTCAATAATTGTTGAGATGAGTTTAAAAACCTAAATCGAGTAGGCTCAAACAGAGATTTATTCACTTTTTTAAATTTGAGTGATAACTTATTATTGTTTTATTTGGTAAGATCCATTTCTAACTTAAAATATTTAAATAACATTCTCAATATTACTACCATCTCAATATTCCGTAAAATTTACGGAAGTATTGAGATTAGATCTGAATTAGGGAATGAAATACTTCCGTAAATTTTACTCGCGCTTGAGTTAGATCTGAATTACCCGCTTACTCGTTTTGATTGTAACAAAGCTTTTTTACGATCAAATACTAGTTTGAGTTTAATTCTCTTGGGTCCAATCAAAATTTAAAAACCAAATAACTTCCGTACTATATTAAATAATAACTTGAAATTGATATTTTGAATTTTAATGAGTGAAATAGTTTATGTACCGACAATTCGCTGCCACAATTTCATTATCCTAACATTAATAGAATGAATATTAAAAACCAAGCTTCACATTTCCAAACGTGCCAATTAAAATTTAGGCTAAATTGAGTTTTATTTCAATTTCATTAGTTTTTTTATTTTATTTTTTATTCATGTTAGTAACATTATTTTTGTTATTTTCATTATAACTAGCTAAATTTTTAATGACGATCAATATTACAATTGGATTAAACTAAACCCTTGAATTGAATCTCACTATGTTCTGGGTGACCACGCCCGTCCCTAGGCCAGCCATCGGGAGATATCATAGGAATATATACTACAAATTAATGTCACAGATAGGTTTCGAATTTGAGATCTTGAATGAAGCATACCTTCAAAACTCAAGCCATCAACGAAGTGCACCATTCCTTTAGGACTATTTGTTTTGTTTTGAAACATTGAGAAATTGATTTGTTGCTCATTTGGGAATCAACCTAGTTTCATTTTTTCTACAAGTTAGAGTTAGAAGAGTCAGTATTTTATTTTTGCTGGCTTCGACAATCTGACCAAATTTGGCGTCGTTGTGGGGAGCTTAATTTAGATTGTCATTGTTTTGTTTAATTTAATTTAATTTTTTTTTTAATTATGTTTTATAGTTTTTTAGTCGTTCTTCTCATAATATTGAATTGCAGTTTGATCGAGAAATTGAGAGGACCGCCCGTAGGCTAAGGAAGAACACCAAAGAATGAAAAGCGTCGTCTTAACGAAAAAGCCAACATAGCTAAAATTAAAGAAGAGATGGCGAACAATGGAGAGGAGAGAACTCTTAAACAACTGACATCACCTAATTTAAATCAACAATCTATGTGCATTACGTTTTCTAATATTGCAGGTGATTTTGAATTAAAATCGAGTTTAATTCATTAACTTCCTTCTTTTCGTGGATGTGCAGGTGAGGATCATGATAAACACTTGAAGGACTTCCATATTGTATGTTCTGGAATGAAGCCACATGGAGTCATTGAGCAGCAAATCAATTTGCGAGCTTTTTCTTTTTCATTAAAGGATCAGGTGAAAGATTTATTATATTATCTACCTTCTGCTTCGATCACAACATGGAATCAAATGAAGAGGCTATTCTTGGAAAAACTCTTTTCAGCATCTTGAGCTGCAAACATCAGAAAAGAGATTTATGGCATAACACAAATTGTGGGAGTGACGTTATATGAATATTAGGATAGATTCAATAGATTGTGTGCTAATTTTTCTCACCATCAAATTTCTGATCAACTTCTAATCCAATAATTTTATGAAGGATTATTGCAACCAGATAGAAGCATGATTGATGCGGCGAGTGGTGGGGCGTTAGTAAACAAGACGTCTGTAGAAGGGAAGCAATTAATTTCAAACAAGGCAGAAAATTCCCAACAATTTGGTACTCGTGGTGGTGGAGCTGTTCATCAAGTTAAAGAGATAAATGAACTAAAAAAAAATCAAATTTCTAAACTAAGAGCTTTGGCTTATCAAATAGCTTTAGCGAAATCACAGGTAGTAAAAGTGTGTGGAATATGCTCATGTCCAGGACATGATACATAAGCATGTTCTCAACTACAACAAAATTCTTTTGAAGATGCAAATGCAATTTGTGGGTTTTCTGGCCAAAATCAAAGAAAGTGCGATCCATATTCTATCCATTACAATCCAAGTGGAGAGATCACCCAAATTTGAGCTATGGAAATCAATGACAGTTTAGACAACCTTAAACTTTCACACAAGTTCAAAGGTTCAAACTCAGGTACATCTTTGGATGATATGTTTAAAATTTTAACTGATAATGCCAATCAATTTCAACAGAACAGTCTCCAATTTCAAAAAGACACACTTCAATTTAAAAGGACACAATTCCGTTTCAAATGAAGACAAGGATTGACATGCAGAATTTTGGCAACCAAATTACTGAGTTAGCAACATCAATTAGTAGCTTGGAGGCTCAAAATTCTGGAAAGTTGCCTTCACAACTAGTGGTAAGTCCAAGAGAGAAGGTTAATGCAATTATCTTAAGAAGTAGGAAAGAGGTTTCTTCAAGAGCAACCCCAACTAAGGAGAAAGAACTAAAGAGAACAAAGAAGAAGAAAATTCTTCTTAAGCGCCAAATGAGGTAAGTTTGATACTCATTAGCTCTTCCATCACATTTTTCCTTACCTCCCTTTCCTAGATGATTAGCATTACCAAAAGAAGATGAACATGAAAAGGAGATTTTGGATACCTTCAGAAAGATTGAGATCAACATTCCATTGCTGGATGAAGTTAAACAAATTCCTAGGTATGCTAAATTTTTAAACGAATTGTGCACGAGAAAAAGGAAGACAAAAGAAAATGAGAAAGTTGTGGTAAGTAAGAACGTGTCAGCTATTTTACAGAAAAATATGCCAGAAAAGTGTAAGGATCCAGGTATGTTTTTGTTACCTTGCATTATTGGTAATAAGAAGATTGAGAGTGACATGCTAGATTTAGGAGCTTCCATTAATGTATGTCATGTCATTTTCTATTTATCAAGAACTAAAATTAAATGACTTGCAACAAGCCGGTGTGGAGATTGTGTTAGCTGATCGTTCTTATATACATCCTATTAGGGCTATTGAAGATGTTTTGATTCAAGTTAATGAACTCATATATCCTGTTGATTTTTACATCATAGAAACAGGTAATAATTCACCATCTTCATCAATCTTGTTAGAATGTTCATTTATGAAAACTGCTAGGACACAAATTGATGTGGATAAGGGTACACTTTCTGTAGAAATTGATGGAGAAATTGCTCAATTTAATATTTTTGATGCCATGAAATATCCAAAAGATGAACATTCTCTTTGTCAAATTGATGTGCTTGGATTCAATTATACATGATGTATTTTTAGAGGAAAGTGTTGAACATGATCATGAGTCTTTAAAAGAAATCAATGACAAACTTGGTGTTGAAAAATCATTTTTATCTAAACCTATAAATACTGATGTAGCAATTTTTTATTCAACTAGTAAAATACTACCTTCTATCGGGCAGGCACTCAAACTCGAATTGAAGGACTTGCCAGATCACCTTAAATGTGTGTATTTAGGTGAAGTGGATACATTGCCTATTATAATTTCAAAAAGCCTCACTATTGAGCAAGAGGAGAAGTTGGTTAAAACCTTGAAAGAATACAAGCTTGTCATTGGATGAACTTTACCAGACATAAAAGGCACTAATCCATCAAATTGTATGCACCGAATTCTACTTGAGGACAATGCAAAAAATTCAAGAGAACCACAGAGAAGATTGAATCCAAATATGAAAGAAGTGGTAATGAAAGATATACTCAAGTTGCTAGAAGTAAGTATCATTTATTCTATCTAAGATAGTGAATGGGTAAGTCCAATTCATGTAGTTTCAAAGAAGTCTGGATTTACTATGGTAAGAAATCATAATAATGAACTCGTACAAGTGTGCAAAATGGATGGAAGATGTGCATTGATTTCAGAAAACTCAACAATGTGACTAGAAAATATCATTTTCCTCTATCTTTTATTGATCAAATGGTTGAACGATTAGCAGGTAATCCATTCTTTTGCTTTCTTGATGGATTTTTGGGTTTTTATCATATTCCTATTCCACAAGAGGATCAGGAAAAATCGACATTCACTTGTCCCTTTAAAACGTATATGCTTACAGGCGAATGCTTTTGGTCTTTGCAATGCTCCAAGTACAATTCATAGATGCATGATGAGTATTTTTTCTGACTATATTGAGCAATGCATTGAAGTGTTTATGGATGATTTTAGAGATTCAGGAGAGTCATTTGATGAATGCTTGGATAACTTGAGTAAAATAATGAAAATATGTATTAAAACCAATTTGGTGTTAAATTATGAAAAATGTCATTTATGGCTAATCAAGAAATTGTACTAGGACATGGTACTTCACCAAGAGGTATAGAAGTGGATAAAGCCAAAGTGGATATTATTGCAAACATATCTTACCCTATCAATGTTAGGAGAGTGCGATCTTTTCTTGGACATGCAGGTTTTTATCGTAGGTTTATCAAAGAATTCTCAAAAGTTGCTTTACCAATGTAAAGTTTATTGGAAAATGAAGTTTCGATCGAGTTTGGGAAAGAATGCAAGTGGCATTTGATAAATTGAAAGAGTTATTAACGAGTGCGCCTATTATTCAACCACCTCGATGGGACTTATCTTTTGAGATTACGTGTGATGCAAGCAACTATGCAGTAGGAGCAATCCTAGGACAATGAATTGACAAAAAGAGTCGTGTCATCTATTATGCTTCCAGAACTCTAATTCATGCTCAGTTCAATTACTCCACTACAGAAAAAGAACTTTTATCAATTATTTTTGCTTTAGATAAATTTCGATTTTATGTACTTGGTTCTGAAGTTGTTATTTTTTTTGACCATGAGCTTTTAAATATCTTTTGTCAAAGAAAGAATCCAAACCAAGGTTACTGCAATGGATCTTGCTTTTTCAGGAGTTTAACATGAACATTAAAGATCAAAAGGAGTTGAATATTCAGTTGCAGTTCATTTTAGTAGGTTAATAAGAGAAGAAGATAATCTACCTATCAATGACAATTTTCCAGATGAAAATTTGTTTCAACTTAAAGGTATAGTTCCTTGGTATGCAAATATGGTCAATTTTTTTAGTTACTGGAAATCTAACTCATCCTTTAAGTGCATCTAGGAAGGTAAAAATAAAAAATGATTCAAAATACTACGTATGAGATGAACCTTTCTTATGGAAATTTTGTTATGGTCAAGTTATTAGAAGATGTATTCCTGAATGAATTTCAATCTGTTCTAGCTTTTTGTCAGGAATATGCATGTGGAGGACATTTTAGGCCTAAACGAACTGCTAGAAAAATTTTAGATAGTGGTTTGTACTCGGAATCTATATTTAAGGATGCATATTTATTTTGCAAGAATTGCGAGAAATGCCAAAAAGTAGGTACAATAACACGAAGAAACAAAATGCCCCAAGTTCCTATTCTTACTTGTGAAATATTTGATATATGGGGTATTGATTTTATGGGTCCATTACCTTTCTCTTATGGTTTCTCTTACATACTTTTGGTTGTAGATTATGTGTCGAAATGGGTGGAAGCAAAAGCCACCATAACTAATGACTCTAAAGTTGTTGCAGGTTTTATCAAGGCTAACATTTTTAATAGGTTTGTTGTTCCAAGAGTCATCATCAATGATCAAGGAACTCACATTTGTAATAGGACAATTGAAGCTTTAATGAAGAAGTATGGAGTGAATCATCGAGTAGCTACTGCCTATCACTCGCAAACTAATGGTCAAGTTGAAGTTTCAAATAGAGAAGTTAAAACCATCTTGGAAAATATAGTAAATCCAGGAAGAAAAGATTGGAGTCTTCACTTGGATAACACTTTATGGGCATACCGAACAACTTACAAAACTCCTATTGGAATGTCTCTTTACATGTTGATTTTTGGTAAGGCATGTCATTTACCTCTAGAAATTGAGCATAAAGCCTATTGGGCAGTTCGACGATACAACATAGAACTAGAAAAAGTTGGAGCATCAAGGTTATTGCAGTAACAAGAATTAGAGGAGTTACGACTAGATGCTTATGAGAATTCAAGAATTTACAAAGAGAAATCCAAGCTGATTCATGACAACATGATTGTTCGAAAGCAGTTCGAGATTGGTAAAAAAGTATTACTATATAATTCTAGATTGAAGTTCATTCCTAGTAAGTTTTGATCTTGGTGGATTGGCCCATTTGTTATTACTAATGTATTTCCTTATGTTGCAGTAAAAATTAAAAGTTTGGATAAAGAAACAATTTTCAAAGTTAATAGTCATAGATTAAAGATATTTCATGAGGGTGAGGTTGTTTCATGCCTTATCAGCTTCTGCTTGGATCACCCTACTTACTTAGACGACTAAGATTTTTCTGGACTTTGTCGAGCAAAACGACCTTAAATGATTGCGCTTTTGGGAGGCAACCCAAGATTGTTCTTCTCTTGCACTTTTTTCGATTTATTTTTAGACTGCTTTTCTTTCTCGTTTTTTGTTAGTATTTTTATCATTTAGTAGTTTTTATTTTTATTTTTATTTTTTTCACTTGGAGGATATTAATTTTCAATAAAGCATGACCGCCAATTCTCTGAACACCAAAATCTATCCAGTTCTTATCGTTCACAAATCTAGGGATTCACTTTCCTTATCTTTTTATTGTTTTTGTGAACACTTTACTTAATTTATTATACATTGAGAACAATTCACAGTTTAGGTGTTGGGGAGGTTTGCTTTGAATCCAACATGTTTTAATTCATACATGTTAATTTTCCTTTTGAAACCTTGGGTCTTTATTGATATCTTTAATATCTTACAAGTTAAGAATGCATTTTAGATTGAATTTTAAAGCATGATAGAGATGAGCATGATTAATGTTTTATTTAAATAAAGATGATAGTGTCTCATTGATTGAAAATGTGCAAGGCTTGATGCAAATTATCAATTTGCCTATGAGCAACTCATTAGATTTTGCTCAATTTACTTCTTGATGAGTGTTCAAGCGTAGTGTGCTTATTCTAGAACTTCCTCTTGAATGTATTTTATGATCATTATTTTTGAATTGATACTTTAATATGATAAGGGCAATTAGGAATAATCAATTGTTGGCCTCTTAAATATCTACCTTTGAAATTTTCCCACTAGTTAGCCACTTTGAACCAATTTCTTTTTTTTTTTCTTGATTATAGTCCATCATTTTTTGTTAGCCTTCGACCATCTCATTTGGTGGCCTTAACTGTTGCAATATTTTTCCTCTCGTTGCACCTTTGTCAAGACGAGAGGAAAAATGTTGCATGATAGTTGTGAAAAAAAAAAGTTTGAGTTAGAAAAGTCAGAAATTTATTTTGGCGGGCTTCGTCAATACAACCAGGATTCAAGACCATTGAAAATGCTTAAAAAAAAACCTATAGAAGTATCTGGATTTTGGCATTGAGACGTGGTAGCAGACCCTTGATGTAGTAGGACTTATATGCCAAAACAGGTAGCTTGATAGGGGTTGTAACTCTACTTGGCATGGGGGGCTAGCTTCAACTAGCCAATTAACCAAGATATATATATATATATATATATTATATATTTTTTTATTTAAAAAAAAAAATTCATCAAGATTAAAATTATAATTTAGAATTTATTTGTAACATTTTTTATTTATTTAAACATTTGATTTTTTTTTTTATCAATTGCTAATATAACATTAAACGTTAAAATTTAAAGCAATTACAACTATACGACTAGTTGAAAAATATTAGTAGTTTAACTTAATATTTAATGACTTTCTATTAGAAGTGTTCAGATAACAAAAGAATCGAAACTAACACAACAAATTCAATACTCAAATGCAAGATTAGACGAGTTGTTGGATTCACCAAATCAAAATATGTATTGGTTCAAATCTTCTTAACTCAACCCCATGTACACCTCAGAATACAAAGGTAAAATGATAAATACATAAAATAAATGACAAATAACAATCATAAAAAAAATATATTAAGAAATTAATTTCAACACCCGAGTAACTATTCAATTAATTAAACAACTAATATTAACATATAAAAGTAAAACATAAGTTAACAGTACAAAGATAAAAAAAAAAATTATAACTAAATTGGTTAGTTATTTGAAATAAAACTTTTAAAATTTTCATAAAAAATATCAACTATACAAATAATTTACAAAATGTTTATAGTCAATAGTATTTTTACAACAATTTAAAGTTTATGGGCATTTTTAAATCAAACTTTAACCGTTTTTATCCAAATTTAATGACAAGGGTATTTTTGAAACATTTTGTTAAGTTCAGGGGCATTAGTAAAACTTTTCAAAGTGCAGGGATAATGTTGACAAAAATTCCAAAGTTTAGGGGTATATTTGATAGTTTAGCCAAAATTTATGATGTAGTGGTGGTTCAGGTAGTGGTGGGGATCAGGTCGTAAGATATAGATAGCCAACGTCAAATCATATTCATATGACCCTACTATTGAGAAGTCTAACTCGATTTCTCTTAAATTCAAAACCAAAAGCAGAATATCAAATGAGATGAAAACAAATAAAGAATGATGAAGAAGAGAAGAACGACTCTCCATTTTGAAAGTTATTTAGATTTATTTTTTATAAGATTTCGTGCTCTTTAATGATTTATAAAAGCTAAAAACATAAGAATTACATGAGTTTATATGGAAATTAGGCTAAAAACATCACTTTGAGCATGGTAAATACGAAATATCTTGAAATTGCACCTTATTGGCATAGTTTTTTGATGTTTCTCGCATTTTTTAGTTAAAATCTCATCAATGATGTGAGCTTTCATGTAAGCACAAGAAAACAGATGCTGAAGGCATTGGCCAAGTCAGATCATTACTAATGTTGGTCGCATTCTCATGTTGGTGCAGAAAAGTAGATGTTAAATGCATTGATAAAGACAATGCATTTCCAATGTTGGCCTCATTCAACCCGAATCAGAATTAATTATATATTTATAAAGTAAAAGAATAATTTTTGTATAGATTCAAGCGAAGATGAACAACCAAGGTTCATTGCTGCTTGCCCAAGTAATAATTTGTGGGAATAAGTCAAAATGTCCAAAAATAGCTTGCTAAAAATTTGTAAATAGAGTAGTGGGCAAAAATCAAGGCTTTTTCTATTTTATAAAAGAAGACACTCTACCAATAAATCAAATTTCGAAGTTTGAATTTAGATTGAGAGTCAATTGTCTTAAATTGAATTCCCAAAAATCAAAAAGAAAGAGCGATTTCATAGTTGAGGGCACTGTGTATGCGGGGCATTGAGATCAACTATCTTGACACTTCAAGGTAGCAGCTTGAAAGTCTCCAGCATTGCTTTTAGTGACAGCAATAGCAATGAATTATTCCCTTCACTTTTCATTTTGACTTTACCGTTGTCCATTTTTATTTAAGTTTGTTATATTATTTATTGTTTGTTGAATATTTTATTTCAATGCAATGATATTTATTTTCATCTAGGTTTTATTTATTTATTTATCTTTGTTTATTTATCTATAATCTATTTATACTGTTTAAATTATACTTTAGTTATTAGAATGCATGTTTTAATTATATGTAGATGAGATGTTGTTCTGTTGTTGTGTGGATAATCAATATCCCCTCGCATTATGATTTCTGCATGCATTGTATTATGTTATGTAGCTACTAGTTAAGTTAGTTAATAAGGAATTAAATCAATTAACCAAGGACAAGAAAGATGTAATCACTTACAAAGTAAGTATGTTAATTAACAAGGTTCGACCGACCATCCACTTTTTTTTTTTTACATAATTTTGCTTCGTCTCGAGAAAGAGAGAGAGAGAGAGAGGTAATTAGAAATCTCTTATTATTGTTCATTAGGTTAATATAAATCTTTATATATTTAGGGAGAGGTTAAGAATAACAATCCCACTAGTGTATGCAGATCACATTCTTAATGCAGTTAACTTTGATTTGTAGTATAAATCATTCTTCCTACCACCAAACTCCCTTAGTTAATGTTATTGTGTTCTTATTGTTAGTTTAACTTTGTTAAGTAATACAATTGTTTATTTACATATGTATTAATGTGGTTGAAAAGTTGTTTATTCTGCTGGAATTGAGAACGTTACAGCATTCTACAATTCAAAACTATCAAACTCCACTTTTATGTGATTATTATGTGACTTAAGATTTATTTCTTGATTATAATTGACAACGTACACTGTGTTTTCATCGGCATAGAGATATTTAAGACTTAGCCAATGTGAACCACATTACAAATATTCATATCAATTTATTAGCATCGTTAGCCCGTGATCACACCTCCAATATAAAGTAATTCGAAAACTAGTTCTACATCCACTATCCAAATTGCAGAAAACTAGGGCTTTAGTGAAAGTGTGAGATTATTAGAGAATACACCATAAATTCCCTGTAGTTTGTAATTTAAAGAACAATTGTTTAATATAAATTTTAATTATTAATAAAGGGTTATTGTTATCATTTATTGAAGATTTCAATTATAAACATCCCGTAAGGGGTTATATTCTAAAGGTCTAGTAGTTTGTAATAAAATAACAACATTTAATGTATAACATTTATTGTCTTATTTCAGTTATTAATAAATATTATTATTTTCATTGATTGCAAATTTAATTTACAAATGTTATCAGTCTTATTGCAATAATTTGATTAATGGTGATACACGTCCATAGTTATTTGGATGTACAAGGATGTGGGGAAATACAAATGGATCTAGATCCAAGATAATAATTGAAAACGTTTATAGTATATGAACTAAGGTAAGGCACCTAAGTCCTGGTGACATTGTTAGTACGTCCCGCTTTGTCAGGTTGTAGACAATCTGATCTTACTTATTCATGTTAAGACATGTTAGTGGGGGTTCTTATGCAAAAATGTTTTTTTTGCATAAGATTGGACAAAAGTTGTCTAGTAATTCTATTATAGACTTAGATCAAGTACTTCAACTAGGATGATTGTATGTCGATGTGATCTTAATCCCGAGTGGGAGTTGAAGTTCTGCATTGTAAAAGCGTTCTTTGATGTGCAGTGAGTGGCTAGAAACGCAATGTCACAAGAAGAAATTTACACCTTCCCTAATATTGAGGAACTGTAGAGTTTTTTTTCTTAAGAAATAATTCTATGGCTTGAACAAAGGGTACACGCCTCTCATTGACTCGAAGTTTGACTATAAATAGTTTGTTCATTAGAGGAATTAGTGGCGCTTAAGAAGAAAAATGTAATCACAAGAGAATAGTATATTTCTTGTCTCAACTGTGAATTACGAATAAGCTCATGAAGGATTATATGACAGATGATTGATTATATCCGTGGACATAACTTATCCTATGATGCAAAAGAGTTCAATATAGACCTTTAGTGAAACAAGTCTGTTGTTAACAAATAGAGACTAGAACCATGGTCATTGTAATTTTGAAGATATAGGTCCACCAGTTTTCAAGCTAGCTCATATTGATAGTGAGTTTGAAAGAGTTCAAACTCATGAATTAATTATGTTTGACATATTAATTGGAGCTTAAGTTTAATTTATTAAACTTAAATATTAATATAATGGATATGTTAATAAAGTTAAAATTAATTTGATAAATACTAAAAGAGAAATAATTGATATATTAATTATGTAAATAATTATTGGATAATTATTTATTAAATGAATAGCTAATTTATTAATAAATTAATTGTATAAATATTATTGGGTAATTATTTATTAATAAATTAATTAAAATGTTGAACTTAGAGGTGAAAGGAAAAACCGAAAACCGACAAAATCGAACCGAACCAGACCGATCTATTTTTTAAAACAATATTGGATCGATCAGTGTAATAGTTTGGTTTCGGTGTAAGAACCCAACCAAAGACCTTACATAACTCCACATGAAAATAAAAGATAAATCAATGCATTTATTGAAAACAGTTTTTCAATGGGATCCCAAAAACATTTAATAAACTTAGAAAGTCATAATCATTAAAAACAAACATGCTAGAATTTTTTCTAGACTCCAATGCTATGATTCTCATCGTCAACACATTAGCTTGGTCAGCATTCTGGTCAAGTACCTAGAGGAAATCCAATGAGTCGCAAAACTCAGTAAGAATCCCTAACTCAAGATCGGTATAAGCATGAATACAATAAATGGTATGCAGTTACAAGATCATGATAATAATAATATCGGGGCAACCTCAATAAGGCCTACAGTTCTGAGTCTAGTAATGGTGACATCAGGGCTACCCTAATGAGACATGTCACCCTCGAACCTTCAATAGATAGAAGTTTACATTGTCGGGACTACCTTTGTAGGGTCATACCACTCCAAAGCCTTCAATAAATAGAAGTTTACATTGTCGGGGCTACCGCTTTAGGGTCATGGGCCTTGACAAATCAACAAGATGTGGCTAGTCCCTTTTGGAACAACCTGGCCCAACATATATCACAAAGCATAAAGAAAGATTTGGCTAGTTCATTTAAGAACATCCCGGCCTAAAAAGCATCTATAACATATCTCATAACATCATGAAAATATAGCAATCATCACAAGGTATCAATCAAGATCAATCAACATGCATACATATTATTTCCTTACTGGGCCAAAATCTAAGAAATCAACCCCTGAACTTCAACTCCAACAAACACTGAAAATCGACTCACGAACAAGGTGGTAAAGAAACGTGCATTCAATGGCAATCTTGAGTTAACACCTCGGAACAAAATCAGCAACTAAATTCACAACTATTAGATTCACAACAACATCCCAACCAAAACAACTTGATGTCTAAGCTTCACCCATCCTCACTCACCCGAGCCAATTCCTTGATTGCAATGCCAAGAGTGCCCTCAAACCACCGCACAATAATAAACTAAAAAAAACAACCCTTCATGATTCAGCGCTAAACTGGAAAAATAAAGCATGATTTTCAATTAATCACAACCCACTTCAAGAACCAAATCACCTTGTTCAAGCTCACCACAACCGAAACCTTAAACAAACTTTTCAATTAACTAAGCAATTATAGTTTGCAATAGTTGGCCAACACCCCTTCCATCATACACATCAGGAAAAGTTATAAAGGTAACCATGTTTTCCTTTAATTCCCTAATGCTTTAATCAGAAGCAAAACAAAATAGAAAAATACCTTAGACAAACCATGAAGCTCACTAACTACATAGGACGTTGATGTCAAATTGACGATTTTCAAATGGAGCGATTTCATTTTGAAGACGTGCACTTTGCGTTAAACAAAAGGAAGCCATAGGAGTTTGCGTGTGGGAAGAGAGAAGAAATGTTGTAGGGTTTTACTTAATCCTTGCAAAAATTACAAAATTGGTCATTTTAATTAATAAATGAAAGGCCTATTTTCAATACCAAAGAACTAAACCTCTATTTTAAAATCTTAATTAAAAATTTAAATATTTAATTTTCATGAGTTCAACTTAATAAAATAAATAAAGTCCCAACATTTTTTTTATAGATAGGTCTATAAATTTCAAATACTTCTTGTTTGCTGTTGAAAATGTTGGAGTGTTACCTTCGGTTCATGATGAAAAAACTAATAAATTAAAAATCGAATCGAATCGAATATATAAATAATATATATATATATATATTAGTATTTAAATTTAATTGAAGAACCAATTTAAATGTAAAATATGAAGTAAAAAGTATTTTAAAGATTTTGATACTTATTAAAAGTGTTATTTTTTTGTTAGTAAAAGGAAAGTTTTTAGAATAACATTAAAAATCAAATGGTGAATGGGACAAAAAAATTACGAAATAAACAAAAAATTTTATTGAAATCAAAATCGAAAACCGAACCATTGGTTTGTCCTTTATTAGATATCAATTTGGACCAAATTATAGAAAAACCGAGGATATTGGTTCGGTTTTCAATTTGGCACAAAACCGATAAAAATCGAACAAAAATCACCTCTAGTTGAACTTATTAAATGTATTAATTATTATTGGATATTTATTTAAAAAGTTAATTAACATTATTGTATATATTATTTTGATATTTATTGGGTAAACAATATCTTAGATATATTATGGAATTGACATTTATTGAATAAATATCAATTAAAAATAAATAAAACAATATATGAGATATATTAAAGAACGTGAAAATCTCATCTCATAAATGGGAAAGGAAAGTCAATGCTCCTAGAGCATGAGATGTGATTTTCAAATTTTACCTAAAAAGAAAAGGGGAATAGAAGATTATTCCCACCTTTTATTCTCTAAAGTCTTCCCACCAAACACTTAGTGAAGCAAAGAGTTCTTTAACAAATATTACTTTTTATAACATTTTCTCATAGCATTTAATAAAAAATGCTATTGAAAAATTAAAACAAAAAAAAGCGCCGAAGAGTAAAGTTTCTAAAAAATAGAAAGTTTCCCCGCATCGACCCTACAAAAAGTGTTGAAAATCTGAAGGAGTAATTCCTTTCCTCTTCCTAGTCACTTCTTTCAAATTTTATTTTTTGCACCCTTTATTCTCTAGTGAAAGGCTGGAAATATGTCTTTGGAAACGATTTTGGCTCTATTTAATGCCCTAATCTTTGGAATCTCACAAGTTCTTAAGGTATGGTTTTATGATCTATGTGTTCATGGTTTAGGCTTTTCTTGTTCGGCAACTTGTTGCCAAATGAGAGCTACAAAATTGATCCCAAAGAGAATTTGGTACCTGCTCACAAGAAAGAAATATCTTCGGGCATCTAAGCATTAAAGGTATTTTCAAACCCCAGGTGTTCTATATTTCGATTTATTTCATGGATTTAAACTAAGGAAGGTTAAATTGAAATCTGGAAAATTCATCGTTGTATTGCATTTTAGTTTATAGTCAAAAATCCTGCTTGATTGAGAGAAACAAAGTCCTACGATGTGATTGTAGGTTTTTTTCTTACACAAGGGAGTTCTTGAGATATATCCTTTTTTTTGTTCTTTTTATTGTGAGAGCAAACGAATTTTTCTGTCTTCATTGCGTTTTGGAGGAAATTTTTCCTCGAGAAAAAGATAAAAGATTATAGTTCCTGTATAGTTGGTGAGATTTGACTCATTTTATCATAAAGTTTCTGGTTATGTTCTGATAATTGAATAAATGAAATATACATAACCAATTGCAAAGCTCCTTATTTTCCTTTGAAATATGGAGAAGCCAAATAAATTTAGTAGTTGATTTGAGCTAAAACATGAACTTACATATCACTATATCAAATACTTGAATTTACCATTGGCATTATTTGTTTTTTGAACTTCAGTTTTATGACATACCTTTTGTTACTCCCTTATTCATTTATGTGTTTTGAAATCCTTCGAAAACAAAGCTCTATAAACTAAATTTTATTACTGGAAGAGATGCAATATTTTCGTACATAAACAAGGAAGCACAACATAAGAAACAGAGCAAAACTTTTAAGAGCCTTATTCCTTTGTTTTTGAGCACTTGAGTTTTAATAGGTATTTACATTCTAGCTATAAGATTGGATGCATTAGCTCCAATCTTCTTTATCTATTTGCTCTTAAAATTTCTACTTTTCATTTAATATTCTGGTTGTGAAACTATTTTTGTATATTATACTGTATGAGTTGACCTACTATGGAGTGTAGATTTGGTAAATTCATCATATTTCTATAGGTTCATCATATTTTATGTAGAACAACAATGTTGGTTATGGGCTATCTCCATATACTATAAATTTTACTTTTTTCATGGTCTCTACAACGTAGGTTATCTCTAACAAGCATGAGAGATGGTTAACCAATGTGACTTCTCCCAATTTCACTTTCGGTATGCTTTCCAACTTTCTAAATATTGTGTTTTCTCAATTTGTTCCTTTAAATTCTGCACTTAACCTTGTAGAGTTGTAATGAATTTAACTTTTACACTTAAACTTGTAGAGTTGTTCTATTTAGTTACATTGATGAAATTCTATCAAATGAGTTTTATTCATCACACACAAGGTGAGGTATTTGATGTAATGAATGTATATCATTTATCATTTTACTATCTTTTGTGTAAACTATTAACATTTTAACAAATGTCATGTGTAGATTGAAATTACCAAGAAGAAAATTTGTCATAATTCAAAATTGAAATTTAAAGTTGTTGGATCGGTATGGCAACCCTAGAGGGGGTGAATAGGGTTTTAAAATAATATTCTATTGAGAAACTCTTAATTAA
>JBBMEG010006787.1:10957-35478 GCA_037832605.1 Cyclanthera cordifolia | reverse complement strand
TATATATAAATAGAACTTCTCTATATGTCATTTATATAAAATCTAAATTTTTTCGAAAACTATCTATTTTTATTAAACTCTCCTACAATTTTTTTTATTAAAGATGTATTTTTAAGAGTAAATTATAAATTTTGTTTATTTAGATTGTCATATAATTGAAAGACACGTAAAAACTTAGTCTTTTATGATTTTATAATATTGTCCTTGTATTTCGATAAAATCTATAAGATTACCGGTCGTTTATACTTGTGTTAAATTAATTACGTATTTTACTATACTTGTGTAAAATGAGGTTAGTTTTTTGTTCAATCAATTGTTTAAAAACATAAAATTTAATTACAAATATGCTTACTTGAAAAAAAAATAATATTAATATTAATAAATATTGTCATATACTTTCTTATAATATTGGAATATTTATAATACAATAGTATCATGGTATTAATGAGTGTTTATAATATATTAAAACATATTAATAATTATATACGCAAAGAATAGCTGATTTAGTACATTTTAAAAAAAAAATTATATACATTATCATTATTAAAACATAAATAATTAATTTTATAATATATAATTTGACAACCATTATGAACAACAAAAATATTGTTTTGTAGATTTTATCTTATCATCAGAATTAAGTTTTAGATTTAGATTTTTTTAATCAGCTGAACTAAATTTTAACTTTCTAATAATTCAAATTTTAAAATCATAAAAATCAAATTCCAATTTTTTTCATACCAAATTTCTAATTTACCATATTTTTAAACCTAATATATAATAAATTATAAATTTGATCCTTATAATTTGAAAGAAAAAAAAATAACTAATCTTTAATTTAAAATTTTAGAATTTAATCTATATGATTTGAAATAGACTAGAAATTATTCTCTTTAATTTGAAAAAAAAAAATTAAATTTAGTTCATATAGTTTAATAAAACCTAAGAAATAGTTTTTATAGTTTGTTATTCGTAGGCAGATGAAGTACATAATGTAATTTTTGATGTATAAATAATGTATTTTTTTTATGTATACTTATCTCACCGGGTCATTATTGAGACATAACTAACTAACTTATATATATATCTTATTCATCAACAATTGCAAACAATATATACAAATTTTAGATTTTATCCTATTGTAAAGACCAAAAAAAAAAAAAATAATAATAAAAAAATAAATTAAGTGTAAAGATTAAATTCAAAGTTTTTTCTAGGCTAAATTTTAATTTTTAAAACTATAAATATTAAATTTAAACTTTATTTAAATTACATCCATCAAATCTATGATTTACATATTATTTTGAATTTCCATTATCTCATAAAAATGTAAAATTAAAAAAAAACAAAAAAAAAAAAGTGTTAAAGAAGAGGGTCGGTCCAAATAAAGATGTGGAAGAAATCAACAGAAGTAGTTTATCTAAGTGGATTGTTCGAAAACGAATAATAGCCACTAGATTATAACCCAAGTAGATCTCCATCCTGCATCCACATCCATCAGTTGGGATGAAGAAATATGAACCATTGGATTTGTGTGGTAAGACGTGTTTGGTAAATGCTATTCTACGCGACACCACACACGACAAAAACCCATTACTAACTTTGTCATCCCCTTCCCCTTCCCACTACCTCTACCATGCAAGGCCGAAAACAGCTCTGGTTTTGTGTCGTACATTTCAGTTAAAGAATCAATGTCTCACTCTAAAAAGAAAAAGAAAAAAAAATAATTAAAAGAACTTACTCTAAAGAAAAATAAATAATTATTAATATTAAATAATATTTAGATTCACATTTATTCTAGATAACCAAGAAAGATTCTAGATTATATACATGTTAAAGATTGATAAAGACAATTCTAGAATATCTTTAGCCTAAAATGGTTGAAAAAAAAATCTAAACCATACACATTATTCAAAATAAAATTATGGCAAAACTGTTACACATAATTGACTTTGATTACCATAGGATTTAATTAGAATTCAAGTTTATGTGTACGGTAAATAAGTGAATGCTCATTATTAACAAATAGTTCCAAAATCTTCCAAAATATCTCCCATCTAGTCAGATGTGATATAGAAATAGAGAGTTTCATGTAAAAAAAAAAAAAAAAAGAAGTTTTTACTTATTACTATCTCGTAAAAAGGAAATATTGAAACTCTTATTTTTTATACTAAAGTTTTTCATTCTTGTTTGTAGTTTTTATGGTAATTTATTTAGAGTTTTCACGTTAAATCATTGGGTACCATTCTTTTTCTCCTTCTCATTATTGCTATCGTTCTCAATCTAATAGTTACAACCTTACTTTATTGGATTAAATAATCATAAGAACTATTACAAAAAAAATATTTATTTTTGAGAAAATAGTACGTATATATATGACTTGGATTGTTATTCACGTAACCTAATTTCAATGTAAAATAGTGAAGGAAAGTTTTTTGAAACAATAGTGAAGGAAAGTTAGTTTTGTGGTTTAGAGTAATTTATCCCTCGAATTTAAAATTTTTAGTTTAACTTAGAGTAGTTTAGTAAAAACTAATTGTGTTTCTTGTTTTTACCCCTTTTCTAACACATATCTCTCTCTTCTTAACCTAAGCTTGTATATACAAATACTTGTATGAAATAATTATAAAAAATATCGTATACAAACCTCTAAACAAATACCAATCGTTTTTTTGGTAAACTAATCAAGAAGCGGACATTTATTTTATTTTATTGTAACAAGTATCGGTTTAAGTTTAATATACTCTAGTACCATATTAAATAATATATTAGACATCAATCTTGTTGATGCCGAGAAATGATCAACTAGAATTAACGATACAATTTTTTTATCGAGGACAAATTTGCCTGCAAAACAATGAAAATTAGACACACCATTGTGGTGTGAGTCACATGGCCTCCAATGCCTAAGTTAATAAACGAATTTAGTACAATGGTTAGAGAGTTTGAGAGCTCTTAGAACATGCTTACTGTTTGATTTGGCTCAATTTGGCTTGGAGAGAAAATGAGAATCGTTCTGATTTTTATAGTAGTCTGTAGTGTAATCGCTGCAGCTCACTAATGACGACTTAATGGTTATCCGTTTGTAACAGGTGCCATTTAAGTCGGCCATTAACATCAGCGTAACCCCTGACTGTTATACTTGAGAGGTGTAACGACTTTATATATTTCGAGGGTTATTTGGACTCGACCAACCTTTGTAGGTCCTGATCACCTCTATAGCCAACTCCTTAAGGGTGTGTGCCTTCTCGGTGTAATTCTAAGGTGTTATCCTTTAGGAGTGCAATGACCTAGGATATTACTTGGACTCGGTCGGCTCTTAGGAGAGCCTTGACCTCCACGATTTTTCCGCCTTTAGGGGGTGTTCGCCTTCTACCGATCCAGAGGAGTCGGATTTTGACGTGGTCCGGCCTAGATGGGCCTGGTTCCTACGGTTGACTCCCTTGGGGGTGGTCAAACTTCTCGGCGTGACTCCCGGTCGTCATCGGCAGTATCCAGTCGTCACTTTGATTCAGCTGGCTCTTAAGGGAGCCCTGACCTCCCCGACTATCCCCACTCATGGGGGTGTTCACCTTCGACCGTCTCCTCAGGGATCGGCTTTCGACTCTGTCAACGATGATCTCCATGGCTTGCCCCCTTAAGAGGGTGTTCACCATCGGTGTAACTTCTCACCGTTATCGGCGGATCCAGTTGTCACTTGGACTCGGCCGACTAGATCTTATGGGAGCCCTGACTTCCACGGCTTCCCCCTTAGGGGAGTGTTCGCCTTCGACCGTCTCCTTTGGGATTAGATTTTGACATGGTCCGACCATGAAGGGCCTGGTTCCCACGGCTGACTCCCCTAGTGGTGGTTAAACTTCTCGGCGTGACTCCCGTCTGTTATCGACAGTGTCCGATCGTCACTGGGCCCGACCCCGAGGGGGTTTGGATTCCCTTGGCTGACCCCCCAGAGGGGGGGTCAGACTTCCTTTGGGGTCGAGCTCGACCTCGAGTTCGGCCTTGAGCACGACCCCGAGCTCGGTCTTGATCTTGTTGATTCTTTAGCACGGTCCTGCATTCGGCCTATGCCTTGTCTAGTTATTACGAGGATAATTTCACCCACAACAAATCTTAAAACCAATTTATGCTAAGAATAAGAATTTATCTATTTTATAAATTCTTTTTTAACGCAGTACAATAGTAGGTTTTCAACACTAATTAAAAAAAAAAAAAAAAAAAAAAAAAAAATCTATATTCGAAAACCTAAACGTAAGCATACATTTATAAAGTTTTCTTAAAAAATCGGAAACAAATACGAAAATATTAAAATGTCATATAATTATTCTGTATATATTTTTAGAGTTGTACCAAAAAAAAAAAATTGCAGGTAGATGTCAGAAACATGTACCCCTACTCATTCAATTAAAAAAAAAAAAAACTGAGAGCATTGCCAACCAAGTCTCTGGCATATCTTTTTTTCAACCCAAATCTACGGCCAACTATATCAAACTTTTATGTATATGCATTATAATCATCGTTGTGATACATAGGATTTTCAACAATAAAAATAAACAAAAAATAACTTGTCAAAAAGGTAAAGTCTACAAGCAATTCTGTCATTAATTCACTACCTAAGAAAAGAAAATAGTCATAAACACAGTAAAGTTATAAATTTAATTATATATTAGTTCCATAAAGAATAGTTGAAATATTAGACATATATATAAGTGTTACCAGATAAAAGATAAATTAGATATATTCTAATACTAGAATTTCAGGTAAGTTAAGGATTCAATTCAGATTCATGCTCTCTCTGATCTATTTCCAAATGAAAAAAAAAAAATGATATATTTGAATTTTATTGTTTAAGTGTTAATTTATTAAAACGACCAAAATCTTTTTATATTCAACTTCTTGTCAAAACATTATTTTGAGATGAACAAAAATCACGACAATAATTTTTGTGAATAATAGTACATTAATCTATATAGTTTAGTGGTAAAAGTATCTGTTCATACACAGATAAATTGGTTTTGAAGCGTAAAGTAATTAAGGTATGAATATTGAGATATTACGACCAAGTAATCAACAAGGCAAAGATAAGATTGAAAGAAGAAGAATGTTGGGAAAGTGAGTGGGTCTAGAGAAGCAAATCCAAATGAGAAAAAGTAGAAAGGAGTTAATAAAAAAATAATAATAATAAAAGTAATGATATTGGTGAGAATGAGAAGGAGAAGATATACAAAAAGAGAGAGAAAAAAAAAAAAAAAAAGTAAGAAAGAAAAAAAGGAGCAATCACATCAATGATGAGGAAAGCAAAATCACGGATGACACAAGATTACAAAAAACCATACAGCTTGATCTCTTTTAACCTCATTCTCCTTCACCATCCACTCACATGCCATCTCTCTCTCTCTCCTCTTTTCCTTCACACAGCGCACGACACCTTCTTAGGGTTAATGCAGTCCCGCATTGATTAAAAATTCAAAATTACTCTCTTATTTTGTAATTAATTCATTAATATTTTTAAAATCAAGTTTTTAAGAATTTTTATATTTTTATATTTGTTTTTTTTGGATAAATTATAAATTTCGTATGATTGGATGAAAGTTAGAATTTAATTCATATAAAAATTTAAATTGAAGATAAAAAATCAAATAATGAATAAAATTGAAAATGTTGCGAATGAAGTGGGAAGGGTTTGTGCTCGTGAATTGTCTAAAGTCGTTCACCCTTGTGCGGGTTCTCATCTAAATTCGGTTTAATTTTTTTTTTCATGTAGTGGTCTGCGTCCAAAAAAAAAAGAGGAAGAGAGAATAAATTTATAATTATCTTTTTAAATCTCCCATCAACTCAAAACTTAACTAGATAGATTTGGATAAATTTAATTATATCAACCGACTTCTTTAAATTATTAAATTATAATTATAATATCAACATACTCTAATTAATTAAGGTGTAAATAAGAGTTTGATTTATTTATCTTCATATTTATCGTTGTTAAACTCAATCATAATAAATAAAAAGTACGACCGAATTATATCTACAGAAACTAAACTCAAACTGGTAAGGACCACTCAAATTAAGAACAACATTTAGAGTACATATTGAAACTCTTTGTTCAAAATGTAGACATTGGGTTGTTCTAATATACATCTTTTCTCTTTGTCTTCTTCTTGTATAGGTAGCATGCATTGCTACCCCCACATGCTTGCCTACCTGTATTATATCTCTAAAGTCTCTCTCTTCTTCTCATAAGGGTAAAATGGGGCTAACAGATTGGACAAAAGAAAAGCTTGTAATTATGAATTAAAACTGCAGTTCTGTGCAAAAAATTAGAGCTATAATAAAGTTCACAAATCAGCCTCCTTTTGGTGCATTTTTAATGTTGGAATGAGAGGTTTATTAATGCAAACACTTGCGTTAATTTTCGACCTGAAGAATTATTGTTTTCTCTATATTTAGAAAGATTAAAACAAAACAAAATTAAAAGGTTTCCCATGCAAAATTATGGAGGAATCGCCCATGAATGAGCTGGTTGACATTAATTGCTATTTTCTTATAATTTAGGAAAAATCCAGGGTATTTATTATTCGGTCTAGATAGTTCAACTCTCTATATCATTTTGTTTCATTTTTTTCTTTTTTTAATTTAAATGTTTAATTTACATTTTATTATATTATCTCGACAGATGTACAGGGACCCCATAATTTCCATCATTGAAGGGATAGAGCATTAGGTGTCAAAGGATTTTGATAAATTTGAGAGAGCTTTACTAATATTCAAATATCAAATCTAACATATTCTTAAGAATATTTCGACGATATTTACCCTCAAGTAAGAACATGTGAATACATATGACTCAACTTGAAATAATATTATTACATGTTGTACGTGTTATATTTTTTGTCAATCAAATCGTCGTAACGAACATATTGCAAATATAATGCTGAATTTATTCTGTTTTAATTTGTCGTCGATCTTACCCGCCAACTTAATATACTGTGGAATAAGATGCAAAATCTATTCTTCATATGAATGGCGTAGATTTTACAAATCATCAATAATAACTTACATTGAGAGATAACATGAATTTCATAAAACTGACACAATATTTTGAAGAAGATGAAATCCTACTAAATATGTATTAATATTCAAATATCAAATATAATTCAACAAAAAAATATCTCAATGTTATTTATTCTTAATAATTTCTCTAATATTTTTTTTAGTATATCCACAATGTGGAGTTAATATATTAAATAAAAAAAATAATATTATTCTATATATATTATTATTATTGGGTTAAAGTTCACTCTATCTTTAATTTTCTTTTATATACACACAAACACTTTCGTACATAATTCTGATAATAAAAAAAATAATTTAAAAAAGCGATCGAAAATTTAAACTGCATGTCCATAACTTTAATGTGAATTTGAATTCCACTTTATTCACCGTTGAATTAAAATAATAAATAATTTAATTAGTTGAAAATGCTCCAAAGAATAACTTTTTTAAGTCAAATGGTTTCTAACATTTCTCTTTTTCGCATTTTCTTACACTTTTATCAATTCATATTTTATTGTATATTTTATTTACCACGAACCTTTTTATTCTTTCAACACTAACTATTCTATCCCACGTGTCACGGCCAAGTTTAGAAGGTAATTACATAAATTTTCTCTCACGAACATCTACATGTGCGTCATATAGTTACTTTCTCTAAGCTTATATTATATTTTGTTATCTGTACGTAGAGGCTATTTCATAGTTTTTAAACTTTAAAATATAATCAATTAAAATTAATATCAAATTACTCAAATTTTCCTAAGGTGTTAGTACTTGATCGTGAAAGTATCAATTACATATGAGTGTGTACATTAAGTATGCTTACTAACAATGTTAAGCAAGTATTTGTCTTTTATTTTATTTTAATCTTTGAATAAAATTGAAAAATAAAATTAATAAAAAAATTAATGTATAACAAATATTTTGCACCAGAGCTAAAAAACATAATCACCCTACACAGATTTAATAATTAATATATCCTTCAAATACTTAATTAAAAAGGTTTCTTTTCCTTCGTGTTAAAAATTATTGTAGAATTATAGTTGGCAGTTATACACTAGTGTATACTGTATGGGAGAGAAAAATGGTAAAAATATTTAATATTGTATATTCGATTATTATTAGCAAAAGATGAAATAGTGTGTATAAGCTTAACCATATTCCAAACTTTTATACTTATAATCGAGAAAAACAAGGATATAAATCAATTGGTGATATACGTTTTGAACTTTTCATGCCCTACATTAGTTAGTCAGGCGTCGCATACATTATCACATTAACGAGCAGGAATTTGAACGAAATTGTAATTGAGTTTATGTTTTTGTATTTAAGCTTTCATAATGTAGTTGGACGATTTATTTTTAATAGAGTTTTATGAAAATGTAATATATAAATCTTTATAAAATCTTTGTCTCTTTGATGATTTACATTTTGTATTTTGTATCTCCAAAATTGATAAAGCCGTTTCCTCCTTTGTTCTTGAATGTAGCTTACAAACTATTAATAAATTACGTAAAAAATCATCGTGTTTTGTCAAACATTTCAATAGTGATTTGTCTTGATTGTTGTGCTTGTTACAAAATATAAATTTTTATTTTTTAAACATGATAGGGTTATCATAGTTTTATAAATAAACTTGATTAGAAATTTATTGTTTCTTGACACGGACTTACGATGCCACAGATATATATAGTGGAGCAAGGTTTTAATTTCTGGATTAAAAAAAGAAATGATGAAAAATAATGTATTTCTAGATTGAAAATATACCAAGAAAGCCAACTAGGAAGATGTCCTTTAGAACATGATAGGTTTAGCTCCAAAGTTCACGTGATTGGTTTTTTGGGTTTTCTTGTTTTCTTGTTTTGCTCACTATTCCTATATATAATTCCACACCCTTCACTCCCACTCCCCACACTCATTTTTAACAATGGAGTCTTCAAAAATTCATTCCCTTCTTTTCATTTGCATGCTTTTCCTCTCAACCGCCACTCCCATTTTCGGCTGCGGTTCATGTAGCAACCCTCCTCCCAAAAAAACCAAACCCGGTTCCGGTTCAAAGTCCCCTAAAGGCCCCATCATCGTCCCTCCAATCAACCTCCCCCCCATTGTTAAACCACCCATCGACCTCCCCCCCGTCGTTAAACCGCCAATCTCCCTTCCCCCCATTGTTAAACCGCCAATCTCCCTTCCCCCCATCGTTAAACCGCCAATCAGCCTTCCCCCCATCGTTAAACCGCCAATCTCACTTCCCCCAATCGTTAAACCGCCGGTCGATCTCCCTCCGGTCTCCGTTCCTCCGATCACGGTTCCTGGGGTCACCGTCCCTCCGGTCATTACGAAACCGTCTCCGGCGGGGAAACCCTGCCCGCCGTCGGGGAAAGAGACGTGCCCGATTGACACGCTGAAATTGGGCGGATGTGTGGATTTGTTGGGTGGGCTGGTGCACATTGGGGTAGGGGACCCTGCGGCTAATGAGTGCTGCCCTGTACTTGCAGGGCTTGCTGAGGTGGAAGCGGCGGTTTGCCTTTGCACTACCCTTAAAATTAAGGCTCTTAGCCTTAATCTCTATGTTCCTATTGCCCTTGAGCTCCTTATAACCTGTGGGAAAACCCCTCCCCCTGGTTACACTTGCACTCTTTAGAGAAGAACAACAAAAACCAGGTTAATTAAATTAAATCTTCTCTTAATACATAATATATATATTTATATATTTATTATTTCCCACACGTGGTTAATTAATTACTTGAAGAAAATTTTGATATAAAGATTACTTTTTTTGTATTTTAGTCTCTCTTGATTTTTTGTATAAAAGTTTTCCTTTTATAGCTTTTATTTAGTTAAAAGGATGTTTGGAAATCTGACCCTGAAGTTAAATAAAAATTAAATTATAAAATATAATATCTATGATCACAATAAAGTTAAGATTTGGTGTTTGTTGTTTCAAAAACAAAAAAATTAGCACTTTTAGTTAGAAAAAAAAAAATTTATTGTAATTTTGTAAAACCTAAAATATAATCCAAATAAGTAAATATTTGAGGAAAACTAATTATTTAGACATAAATAATATGTATTATTTGTTAAATCAATTATTAAAATATTCACAATTTCATCATTGGTAATCAATAACTTTTAAAGGCTAATAATAAGGAACCACAATGACTATTTCTCAGGTTTTATAAAATTAAAATTACTAAATTTTAGATTTTAAATTTATGAAAACTAATTATTATTATTTTTTTTTTTTTAAGTTTCCAGAAACCTATTTTATTTGTTAATATACGCATGTATAAAACAAACAAATTATATATTATATCATGTTTCTTTAAAATAATATATTGGAAACAAGTTTTTTCTTTTCTTTTCTTTTTTTTTTTTTAATTTAACAATTGAAAGTTGGTGTTAGTATACTTTAAACTATTGTTATTGTAAGCAGAAATGATTTTAAACTAATTAAGAATTTTTTTTAGGTAATTTTGAAATCATTGGCTTATGGTTTTTTTATTTTTTAATTATTTTTTTTTTCAGGTTTGATTGATGGTATCCAAAGAGAGTGAACATGAGAGGATGTGGAGTCAAATCTTTGTCTCAGTTTCTCTTTGTTTCTCTTTTTTCGATTTATTTTATTTTTGTTGAATGGAATTGCTAATGTTGTAAACAATTTATTTTTAAATTGTGATCATTGTTGTAATGTTGTGTTATGGATTAGGCAAAAAAAATCTCAGTTGCCTTTTGTGTTTCCCTTAATTATGTTTCTCATTAGTCGAACTAATCTACTTATTTAACTTAATTAACTGCCTTTTCAAAAACGAGCCATAACTCACGCATGATCAAAAAAAATTATGATTGTCAAATATTCACATTTTTTCTTCCTAATTATTATATCGTTAAATTCTAAAAATGTTCTTCCTCAAAAGATAATATTTATTATTATATAATTCTAAGACAAACTTTACACGTCACGGGTTTGGTTTTGAAAATCAGTATTTGCCTCTCAATTTAGTTGGGAACAATAATGTCCTCTATGTAGGATTTGTTGTCCTCCTCCCCTCCATTTGTATTAAAAAAGACAAACTTATCAAGCTCAAAGAGCAATAGTTCAGCGACATTAGTATACTCCAACGGCCACGAGGTCACGAGTTCCGCACTTCCCTACAATATTTTGAATGTCAAGAAAATACGAAGAAATTTGATTTTTATGTAGGAAACTATCATGAATTAAACTTATTATCACATTTTAGTTTTAAAGGCGCACCTCAATACTATATATCACAGTTATAACAATCCAGCTAAACCAAATGAAAATGGTTGCTGGTGTTTGGTAAGGAGAACAAGAATAATGGAGAAATGATTATTTGTGTTTGTGATGAAGAAAAATGTTGTGTTGAAAAATAAAATAATGATTACGATGAAAATGAAAAAATTAGTTGTAGTTAAAGTGGATAAAAAATAATTATGAGAAGAGTAAAAAGTAATTAATTAAATAATAAAAAAATGATTTTAGGATAATGTCACTATGGAGAAATAATTCTCGGTCATCCAAATTTCGAAAATTATCCATATTTTAATTCTCTTCATTTTATCTCCAGAAAAAGTTACCTACTATTTTATGTGTAGTTTATTCTTATATTTTACCTATGCCGCATCATTGGATGCTACACAAATTTTCTTTTCATTCTACAATATTATTTTCTTTATAATAACAAGTAAATTGTAGAGTAAACTGCACACAAACAAGTAATAAATTTTTCTTTCTTCTATCTTAATGGCAGAATATTCTATGTTTATTATTAATAATAATTAAACAATATTCTCCATAGATCATTTATAGGATTTCTCTTTAATATTCTCCTAGATCACCTAACAAAATCTTTGCACATTCGAGGACATTAATTAATAATATCATTAATTAAACCATGCACACGCTGTCTAAAATAATGGTGACTTTCTGCATTTATTTCAAGAATTTAGTTTATTTAATACCCTAAAACAGAAGCTCGCCCTTCATTTCTATTTTAGACCAATTTTTTTTTTTTTCCCCAGTTTTTACCTGCAGAGAGAATAAAGATAAAAAAAGAAAAGAGGTTTTGGTAATTACAGTGGGCTGTAATAGTAAACCACTGTAAATGGAATCCAGTAATTTTCTTAGCATAGACACTGATGCTATGCCAAAAAAAAAAAAAAAAAAAAATTGTACTGATTGAGACGTGAAAATTTGGAAGGGCCCATTGTCCTTCAAAGCCCTTTGTCTTTATATCTCTATACACGTTTTTGATGGATGTACCAATATTTTCTTTTATTAAAATTGATTAATTGTATTTCAATTTTAAATAATGTGAAACTAACCAAATAATTCATTTCAAAAATATATATATTTATTATATATAACAAAATAATTATAGCTGTGGCTGTATTATATCTAATTTAGAAATTAAGTGATTATGAGTTTGTTGAAATTAAAAAAGAAAATCATAAAATACTAAAAATGGACATTTAAATTAATTTATATTGAAAGTAGTAATAAGTATAGAGATAAAAGGTATTTAAAATATAATCAATTGTAAAGATTATTTGGGCAGGGAAATCACATATTGTGAGACTATTTGTAAATTATGAGGGTACTAATCTAAATTATATCAATTATTATGTTTTAATCAACCGATAAAAAGCGTTTATGAAGATCCTAACTTCAATTTATGATGGTTACTTGTTTAGAAAAAAATTTGGGGACTGGGTATTTAGGAGAGAAAGTTTTTGATTTTATTTCTCCAATATTTTAAAATAGAAAACACTTCGCTATTTTCATTTAAACTTTTTTTTAAATCAACTAACCATTAGGTTATTTAAAACTCTACCATTTATCAACTTTAAAATTTATAAAAGAGAAACAAATTGAAAAACATACGTAGATTCCGAAAAAATTGATTTAGAAGGCTAGATTTTAGTTTTAAGACTGAAAAGAACCAACATATGAGTGAGAAATGTACTTATATATATACAAACAATAATAAATTTAAAAAATTAAAACTAATATTAAAATATGAGTAGTAAGAAAACATGCATTTAGAAGAAAATTATAATTTAACCAATATATGTACATAACTTGCGGGGATAGCTCAGTTGGGAGAGCGTCAGACTGAAGATCTGAAGGTCGCGTGTTCGATCCACGCTCACCGCATTATAATTTTTTTAAAATGAATAATTTAAGTCGAGTTTGATTTTGCAATTAAATTTTTTCTCCATCAGATCGAAATATATATATATCTTAGTATTTATATATCACGATCCAATATTATTTTAAAAAGTCAAACCGATCCTGATTCGATTTCGACGAAGTCGTAGTACATAATTGTGTGAACTATATAGAAAGTGAAATTGTTGAGTTGGCATGAAAATGAAGTGGCCTATATGCCAGTTTGATGAACAACAACAGTCTTTCATCTCCACATACAAAGACAAAGGATATACTAAATATCTAATAAAAATAGAACTGAAAATTTTGAATAAATTAATTATGACTATTTATGTTCAAGCAAGAAACTGTGCACAATAGTGTCCTCAAATGGAGTGGAGGGTAGGAAGGGAAATATGAAAAAGAAGAAGAAAGTGATTTAGAGATAAGAAAATGAGTTAGAAGAAACCAATGAGAGATGGAGCACATGGAGGAAGCTTGTCTCTTAGTTCATAACAAATGTATAGTCTTTGTCCATTAGTTTCTGAAGCAGATTGCCCAACAACACATAACCAGGGACCCTCTCATGAAATTAAGTACCAATTATAAAATTGGGTCAAGAAAATTAGAGTTTATTTCATTTTTAAAACTAAAATTTAGTCCGAAGAAAGTTAAAACTTTGACGTTATGATATAAAGAAATAAAAAGAATTTACCCTTATAATTTGAAATAACTTAAAGATTGGTCATTATTAGAAGTTTGAATACAATTAGAATCAACATATTAAATTATAGTGAAAAAAATAAACATATTTCTATAATTTATAGAAGAAGTGATCATAATTATATGATGGAGATTAAATTTAAACTTTCTATAAGTATCGAACTAAATTGAACATCAAAACTATATAAACCAAAATAAAATGAAATATAAAGATTAAAATGATATTTTAACCATTTTTTGTAAGAGTAGTATCGTACCATAAATTGCATCTATCTCTACATTTTATACGACGAGAAGATGAACATTTTTAGTTTGATAATCTAAAGATTTCTTAGAGTAGGATATGGTAAACACATTATACATATAAATGTATGTTTGGCTATGGAGAGAAGGGAAATGATAAAAGAAAGAAAGTAAAAGAAATTAGTGAATGATAGAATTGGATGGAATTCTGATGTGACAAACGATGGAAAGGGATCCATTCTCTTTCATTCCTATCCCACCACCCTAAACATACTTTGTTCTTAAATGAATGATTAGTGCGTGCCATTGTGTTTTAGTCTTATCATGTCGGTCCCCCTCTCTCTAAAAGTGGGTAGTTCAACAAAATGCTTACAACATTAAAAATATCTCATCATATTCAACCCATAATTTAATTGATCTTATAATCGTATCATGCACTCAACTAAGTTAAGAGGTCGAAATAATAAAATCATAAATTTAACTGTTTGTTTGGCCCAATTGGGGGTCCGCTTGAAACTGGTCCCCAATCCAGATTGTCGGGTTTCTCGACCCGAACAGGATTGGAGGTTCAACCCGATGGTTCTCGTAAATGGGTCTGGACCATGGTTGAAACTGTCGGTTCACTTAGTTCGATTGAATTTTCGGGTCAGGTCACAGTCCATCTATCTGCTTTTCCAATTTTGTTGACTCTTTACCTCTGTTTTCACTGCTCTTGATTTGGGTTATCCTCGTTCAGTAGTTGTTGGGCTTTTTCTAATTTATCTAAGTAGTGTTTTAGTATGGAGTCTTTACTGTATGTTGTTTCTGCTTTGGAGGATTTGCTGTTGTGTGTAAGAGTTGGTAGACAAAGGGCTTCTTTATCAGTTGTTTGGATGCTTGTTCCAGGAAAAGTGAAGTTTTTCCTTTCCCTCTTTTACTTTGGTCGAGTCATGTACTTCATGGTTTATAACACGTGATTATCCCTAAAGTTTCTCAAAAATCATCATCCAATGGATTGATGAGGTTTCATGGGGCCTTTCGATTGGTATCTTGGAGTTCCACGTTTGTAAAGATGATGGTTTGTTTTTTCTATTTACTAAGATCCCGATGAATTGTTTTTTCTATTGTTATTGTTTTTAAAAACAAAACCAAAATTTAAAATTAAAAAAAAAAAAAAAAAAAAAAAAGTCCAAATACTTATCTTGATTTATGGAATTTGATTAAGATTCATACTTACCCAAGACAATGAAACATATATAGAGAGATTTAGATTTTAGGTAAATACAAACTTAAATTTTAAAAGCCAAAAACGAAAAACAAAATGATTATCAATCATGTATATACAGAGGAAGCTACAGCTTCTTTGTTCTTTCTCTTCGGATTTAGTATATTGGGGTACAACTACTCTGGGAAAATAAAAAGATAAGAGAAAGAGAAAAATACCTCTTTTTCAATTTCTTTCTGAAGAAAAGCTCCATAAATGTTCATGGTAAACAATAGGATATCTCTACTAACCAAAAAAACAAAAAACGGATACACAACTACCAATGATCCCTAGAGATGAAAATTAAAAAGAAAAAAAAATGAAGAGGAATTTTATTCTCTAACGTGAGCTATATTGACTAGTACTAACCTGAGGGGGCAGGGGACATTGATACAAAGCCACCAGTTACAAGAATCATGAAGATCTTTTCATTGTCAATTCACTGGGGAGGAACCTTACAAAACTACACTGTTTCAATTTCGCAATAGCTTCTTGCGACTTACCGAGTGCAAGATCGACATAAATTGCAGTCATATTAGCTTCTGGACTGTTTGGTATAATGGATAATGCTTCTGATACAAACTGTTGAGCCTGTTCAAAATTTCTTTGTAAAGCCGAAACCATCGCAAAATTTGCAAAGAGGGCAGCCCGTGCTTCCTCTGGTCTGAGAAACTTGATACCCTGAGATGAATTATTGGCAGTTGTCAATCCTCCGTTTGCCCCTTCGGGATCGACAGCAGTTCCATCTAATCGCCATAACTCGCAGTCCTCTTGGCTGAATGGCAATTTGAAATTATTTCCGTCAGATAAATGGTATAATAAATGGTCGGCAGCTTCTTTCGGTCTATTTAACAAGCAAAGAGCCTCTGCAGCATAAATGTGGCCTAAGAATGTATAAACTTTAGAACTTTCTGGAAGCTCCATGAGAGACTTTGCAATTGTTAGGGCTTTCAAGGGGTTTCCCAGTTTCAACTCCACATAAGCCAGGTTAGCAAGAAGTGCTTGCTTAATCAACAGGTTTTCTCTCCGAGTAATATTGTCATAATAAGAAAGGGAGTTTTGCACAAGTTCCTGAATTGATGAAGCGCCTTTTTGTTCTTTCGCGTCACCATTTACATTTATCTGACCTAACCCTTGAGGTAAGGTGGCCTTGGAATCTATAAAATGTAAGTTCTTATAATTTCTCCTGGAACCTACCACTTCACTTGAATCTCTCCCCTCCAATGATATATTAGAGGCCGAGACAGAATGCAAAAGGCTCGTCTCGGAATGGTTTAACAAGTTCAGGGCATTAGAGAGACATTGCCGAGCAAGAGAAATCGACAGCTTCAGATGTCCTTCGTTGCTGAAATGCCCATCTTCTCCTCTTCCATTTTTTGAAATACCATCGTCCAATACAAGTTGTCTCGAGCTTCCCTTTCCAACAACATGAACCTTAACATTTGATCTGTCAGAATCAGCAAGGTTGTCCTTTAGAAGCCCCATCTCTAAAGCCATTATGCAGGATTCAGCAAGTCGGAGCCAAAACAGAGGGCGCTTATCGAAAATCAAACTGGCTTTTTGGAAGCATCGAGCAGCAATAAGTGGTTTTCCACAAGCCAAGTGTTGAATACCACAATTATACACGATAAGATAAGAGTTGTCTTGTGAAACAGTCTTTGGTTTTCTATCCTTCCAAAGAGCTGAACTATTAGATAATGCCTTGGAAAAGATTAAAGTAGATGTATGATACTTGCCCAGTTGATTATATACGCAGCCAAGGTTGTTGTTAAAAATGCTTGGAATCCGCACGTCAGTTCCCTTAAACGCTGCTTGTAGTAGCTTCATGGCCTTACCATCGTTGCCACAGGCATATTCAAGTTCAGCCTTTAAGAGAAGAACCATGGATGAATCTATCCCACGTGCAATGGTCATGGCCATGGCATTTTTTGCTTCGCGCTTCGCTTGCTTTAAATTTCTAGTGAGATGAAGAAATCTAACCTTATATAGTAGCAATTTAAGCTTGAGATCAACTGTAGATAGAGACCGATAAACTGGGGTTCTTAGAACAACACTTGAGGATGGTGCTGGTAAATTTTGTCCACCAATATTCAACGTTGATAGCATGGACTCATACTCAAATGTCTCCTCCGACAAACTTCTTGATAGATGATTTTCTGAGGCATTGACACTTGCAGCTAAATCTGTATTAGAAGGTTCGGAGGCAGAAGCATTGGCCAGAACAGACGAAGATTTTGCAAATTCATTCTGGATTGTACTGGTATCCCCAAAAGCTTTTTCTAGATAAAGTAGAACATCCTGATGAAAATACATCAGAAAACCATTTTGACTATATCATCACGCATTGGTCAGCAGGTCACAGTTCCATTAAAAGAGAGTAAACTAATGCTAGAAGCTATACATACCAAGAACAGAAGGTACAATTACCAAAAAATAAAGAGAGAACATGACATTTTCAATATGAATAGACCGGCTATTGTAGATGGCTAATACTGATTTCAGTTTATTTAAATTCAAATTACAAAGAATCTACGCAAACACAGAAATGACAGTATGATAACAGTCCCGGAAGAAGGATAAAAGTAACAAATTTTGTAACCATAATTCTAAAAAAATTTCCTTAGTGAATTTAACATCAGCTCATATTTCTAGTGCAAGCTTGGTAAATTAAGACTTAATTACAGGAAATGATAACGCTAGACCAACAGGAAAACATGTGATTTTTGTACATGATGGGAAAAGTTAACAACTACTAGCAACATATAAAAACTAAGACCACTAAAATTTAAAGTCAGTAAGCAATAAACAAAAATCTATAAAGCTACTTACTGCAGATAAGTATGCATCACGGGAGGCTAATCCAGCATCCAGCAGCAAAAAGCAGATATGAAGAGCTGTTGTCTGCATATCAATAGAGAAATTAAAAGAGATTCTCACTACCCATGGAATCAATAAACTCCAATAATTACCTCATATATGGGTTCAATATTTTGATATAAAGGTTCAAGAACCGTTAACACCTTTGCATATTCATGAAGATTGAACCATACGATAGCCTGTAAACAGACATTGCTTAATTTTCACGACCGGATAAAGAATAATTTTCTTAACGAGAAAAAAAAATGTTCTTCAACCAACTGATCATTTTTCAAGTGATGCATTGAACTTACAATGTTTAAGGTAGCAATGGAGGCATCAAACTCATCCATGTATACAATATTGGAATTACTTGCAGCAGTTTGGTGAGCCGCTACATTGTTTCCTTTAACCGATGGACTTTTGCCTTCAGGGTTAAGAGCATCTGTTTGTTCTCCAGACGGAATTGCTAGGTTCTTACTCCTCTTCTGAACAAGCACATCCAAACACAGACGAAATTGGCATAAAATGAGTATATGTACAATCTATTATGCAAGATACCAGAAAAATGAAAGTGGGGGAGGGGGTAAGTATTAGGGCATTCACCCTCTTCACACTTGATTACAGTATAAAAAAAATTATGGTTTACAGTTTTTTATCCTTTCATAGAGTGGAAAACTCTCAAAGCTATTCATGTCGAAGACATATGATGGTTGAGATCTTTCCTATGGAAGAAATGTTACTGAAGCTGAAGTCGATTAAAGGAACTCCGATCTACCTCTCTTTTGCAGAAAGCGGTGAAAAATTCAGCTCAAGTCTCTCTATGTTGCTCTTTTTAAGAGAATGTATTCCCACTCTTCTAAAAAAAAGTAAATGCAATCACACCCAAATGTATGAAATAAGAGCCATATGGTAAGCAAAAGTTCCAACGAAGGTAAAGTTCATATGGGGATTCCTCAACAGTGTCTAACTACTTTTTTAAAGCTGCAGAACACTTGCAAACTCTTCAACTAGATTTTTAATAGGGGGCTTAAAACTAACACTCCTTCAGGCTGCATGCAGATCTGTCCTCGTACACCTTGTCTTAACTCAAATAGAAGATTCTTGGAAATGGCCTCTTAGTCCAAAAATGGGCAGTTTTAACCATATAACCAAGTGGTCAAGAGGGCCTTAAAAAATTAAAATGTTAGGGGTTATCTAGAAATTAAAATTTCTATAGGTTTTTTGATAACTATATATTGTAAGATCAGGTGATTGGTCGCATGAGAAAAGTCGAGGCACACATAAGTGGGCTCGATCCACCACAGATATAAAAAAAAATCCAAAGGAAAGTTTTCCACCAAACTCTAAAATTGATGATTGTACACAACTTTTCATTATATTAAGGAATCTCTTTTTGTCGATTGCATCATTGTAAAACCTTTCTTTCTTTTTTTTTTTTTTTGTAAGGTAACTTCTAATCATTTTACAATATGCCTTACAAGTTAGTAAAAAATATGAAGGAGAGATAAAATAATATATTGGGGGTTGGGGGAGAGTATTGGAAAATAAATAAATCCGAATTAACCAAGGAATTGACCAAAATATCTAGTTAATCATTATTCATACTACATTATTTATACAAGACATCCAAAATTATGAAAAATAATAAAATGAAACTTATGCCAAACCGGTAATTTAAACTTCAAAAATTATAATATAGAAGTTCAATCAAGCTAAACAACGAAATAAAAGTAATAAAATATTACGAGGGACATCAATTTATTGTAGCAGTTTACACGAAGAGGGATACAAAGTACCAATGGTGAATCACTCTGGGGCTATGGGCATACCTTGACGTTGTTTAACACTTCAAGCAACTTCTTTGGATTGGAACAACCATCCCTCAAGTATTCAGCAATGGCGATATTATGAAGCACCTGACAAACATCCATAAAGAGTACCAACAGATTTTAATTTTTCCCATTGAAATGCAAAATGAAGCATCAAGATTGAAATATAACTAAATAGAGGTCCATAAAAAATTGTAACTTAGCAAGAAACCACTGACAACAAAACATATTTTTGACTTACAATCGTCACACCCTACTACATTAGGTTGTCAAGTCAAGATAACTTGAAGTAAATTAATTCCAAGATAAGTGACCACCATGAATTAAACATGGTAGAGATATCTTTGAACCGCCTCTTGAACCTTATCATTATGCCTCCTAAAATATGTAGCCACTCTTCCAATATGCAATCATTAACTGGGTATTGGAGTTCATAAACCTGGTGGCATTGGTGGGTAAAGTTTAGAGTGTGTCAAGATGGAAGGATCGAGGATGTCGTCCTGACCCTTCTGAGAGCTTTTCTTGCAGATCCTTCTTTGCATGTATTATTATAGATCTTGCGAGGAGAGATCTTGAGTTTTCCTCGATTTGAAAGGTGAAAACTCCAAAGAAAGTCAAGTTCTTTTTTTTTCATGTCCTACACGAAAAGTTTAACGCAATGGATAAAGTGTCGCAAAAAATGCCGTCTTTGATGGGCCATTGGTGTTGCATTGTGTGTCAGAGGGATGCAGAGGTCTTGGATCACGTTTTATGGCATCATGATGTGTTAGGGTTGATTAGGAATTGTTAGTTTCTAGATTTTGGCATTTCCTTTGTTAGATAAAGATATAGTAAATAGATGATTGTTGAATGTTTACACCGTCTGCCCTTTAAAGATAAAGGAAAGTTTGTGTGGCGGGATGAGGTTTGTGCTACTCTATGGGGTAGAAAAAATAGAAACTTCTTTGGGAAGGAGGTATATCCAAACGACAATTGGTCTCTTGTTAGATTCTATATTTCTCTCTGAGTCTCGGCGACTAATTTGTTTAGTAATTACTCTTTAGGTTAGATTGTTTAGGACTGAAGCCATTTTTGCAAGCTTCTTCCTCCACTTTTTGTGGACTCTATTCTTGACTGCTCGTGTATTCTTTCAGTTTTATCTCAATGAAAGTTCAAGGTTTATCTAAATAATGCAGCCATTAACTACTAATAATTTAATGTAGGAAGTAAGAACAAGCCAAAATTGTAGATTAAACTATTAACTAAAATTAATTTAAAAAATTTTTACTTCTCCTAGAGAAGTAAAATGGGTCGAGGTTAAGTACATAAAATGCTGAGGAGTTGAAAACAGGACTTCTGTAATATTCTATCTTTACATCAAAAATGAAAAGCTCGCAAATCGGATGTATGGGAGCTGAACATGCGAATGATTATGGGCATATAAACCAGTGGTCACGTAAAACCAATCTTCGTTAATTTCTTATGAGCATTAAGTGAAGTTGATCACCAATGTCGCTGAGCTGCTCAAAACCTAAATATTTTCCAGGCTATCTGCTGCTGGGAAAATTCTATGAACGCATGTCACCTTCACGTAAACAAGTTTAGGCCTAGAATGATTAACATTCAAATCGACCAATGATAAAACCGAAATCAAATAGAGTACGAACAAAAACACTATCACAAGAACCTAAACTCCAGCTAATTATCATAAAACCAATTGAAAATGATAACATTCACTGAAAATCACCAACTAGCATTTTCTCTCAGAATTAGCCTTGGCGTATCAAATAATGCAAAGGAATTGCACGTTATTCTAACATGTATTCTAATATGCAATCCTCCAAGAATTAAAATCTTGACATCAGCGAAGCTGAGCGAAGCTGAGGAAAAAAGAAAAAGAAACCCCAAATTATTACAGAGCGATCAACATTTCGCCATCAAATAACTCAAAGTCCAAACCACATCCGCGCATAAACACACAGAAAAACAAAATCGTAGAAAAGATTAAATCACTGTTCCGAACAAAAATCAGTTTAATCGAGAGAAATCAAACCTTAGGATCGTCTTCTTTCTTCTGCAACAACTGGTTCAAGACCTCAACACACCCAGCATACTTGCCCGATTGAAAAAGCGATGCAGCTTCCTTAGAGAGAACGGAAGTGACGGATAAAGCACCATCGTCCTCGACGGCCGACGAAAACCCATCTCGATTCGGAGCGGGCGAAGCCAATGAATCTCGAGCGTCCATTAACGGATCCAAATAAAAAAAGAAACAAAATCGAGGGCCAGGTTGCAAAAGTGAAATGAGGAGAAGAACAAAGAAGCCCTAAAATTTCGAAGTTCAAAATTCAGCGTGCAGTAGAAGTAGAGCGAAAGATTTTGAAGTGCGAAATTGAAGAGAAAAAAGGAAGTCGAAATCAATCAATGGAAGTTGGAGGATTATGAAACCCTAGAGCCTGGATTTGATGAATTAATTGTAATGTAACATCTGGATTTTGAAATCAATCAATGCGTCTTATTTTCGATAGAAGGGAAAGGAAGAAGAGAGAGAAAAAGTCCCACCCAAATTCAAGTGGAAGCCACACTCTCAATCTCTCACATTACTTGCCCTAACAATATGAATCGCAATGAATTTGGTTAATTCATTTTATAAATTAAATTTAATCACCTTTAAAAAAATGCATCAAAAATAATAATTTTATTGTTTAATTGTTTGGTGTTAATTCATTCTAACATCAATCTCACCTATTTATTCTGAAAATATATTATAAAATTTAAAATGAAAATTTTCAATTTCATTCTACTAAATTGATTTAAATAGTAACTAAATATTTATAAATTTAATTGAATATAATTTTGAAATATATATTTTGTTGCAAATAAAATCTTAACAAATCTATGTTTTTGATCGATTCTCAACCAATTTGAAAATATAATAATTTTGAAATCTATGAAAAATCTAATTTTTTAAAAAAAATGTATGTTAATTCCAACCAATAATTATTTTTTAGTTAAATACAATATCAATAGCTATAAATCTCTGCAACTATATAATCAGATTAAAAAACTATTATTTTAATAAATAAAAAAACTACTATAATTATGAAATACCATTCATGCCTATTTTGTATATAAATATCAATTATTAGTATTTTAAGTGTTTATTTATTATAAATTCTCAACAACTATAATTAACATTTTTTTATTTAATTAAATTACTACAATGTCAACCATCATCATAAAAACTATTAAAAAAATAAATATAAATCACATATTTTTCAATAGTTATTTCTTTTTTATTTAATTTTTGAGATATTGGAGCAATTAAACTAACTTTACTAATATTCTACGTTCAAGAATGATTGTCATTCTACATGATATATATATTTAAGAAAAACAAATTTGAATTGTCGAACCATACATAATAGATTTGCAATTCTCTTTGTTTAATAATAATTGGAAATAGAATTCAAATGCATTGACGCTTAGGCATAGACGCATTTATTTCTATTAAATTTTTTTTGTTCAACTACATATTTCTTTTCTTTTTTTTTCTTTTTTTTTTTTTTTGTACAAATAGGAGAAGGTGGACACAAATCTGACCTGTAATATTACTACTCTCAAGTAAATTGAGAGTCAAATGCCGATTTGCTGATGTTAAACTGGGTAACACTAAACTACGCCACCAACCCTTCAATTAGTTCAACTACAATTGAAAGAGAAAATCCAACCCACAAAATTTTTATCATGAAAATAATTTGACATTGATAATCTATTATTCTTGTTAGCTATGCTAGTTAAATAATTGCTTATCTTTACATATTTTCACAACTAATAGACTAAATTTTTTGAAGAAAAGTTAACGATAACTATCATTGAAGATAGTATGACAAGATATAATCTAAAATTTCCTCAAGATCTCAAATTCAAGATCTATATGTGACATTAATTTGTAGTCTTCATTCCTTTGTTATCTCCCGATGTCTGGCTTAAGGACGAGCGTGATTATCCTGGGTATAGTATGAATATCTATCTCAAAAAAAAAACTTGAAATTGTAAAAAAAATTATAATAAAATAAAACAGGACAAGATTAGAATGGCAATTTCCCCGATTATTTTTCATGTAGATGAGATAGTTAGAGATTTGGTTGAGTTTATGATTTTTTTTTAGTACAAGTTGGGGAGAGGGACAACAAACCTTACATAGAGAACATTACGAGGACTCGAACCATTAATCGAGTGAATACTAATGCATCACTATTGTCAGCTGAGCTATGCTTGCTTTGGCACCATTAATCTAAGCTCCATTACAAACACCATGGTTTTACTTGTGTGTCTGCTTGATAGTTCAAAGCCACGAATGATAGTTCAACAATCTCAATATATCCTTGATGACTAAAGAAATTATAGATTACGAAACTTTAAA
>JBBMEG010006787.1:0-10857 GCA_037832605.1 Cyclanthera cordifolia | reverse complement strand
CAAAGCCACGAATGATAGTTCAACAATCTCAATATATCCTTGATGACTAAAGAAATTATAGATTACGAAACTTTAAAGGTAATTATCGATCAAATTAAAAGTTTAGATGGCTAATTTATACAAATATCATGTTTATGAGTGCTTTGTACTTTTTCTTTTTCTTTTTTCTTTTTTTTTGAAGCGAGAGAGATTATACTACAAGTTTTTTTTCCTGTTCATTATCCGCCAAAATAAAAGAGAAGAAAAGGCAAGATAATTATGACAGCTATAATACAAAGGCGAATGAGAAGTGAGCTAGAGTCAATCTACTTACAGCATGGTTTTACTTGTGTGTCTGCTTTGCCATTAGATGTGGCCTCCAACAAAGAAGTTCATTAGTTCTTGCCATCTCCAAGATGGAATCTAGATTTTGTGTCTCCTGGCTCTCCTCTGAATCATTAACTACTTGTGAAAAGTCAAGGCTCGTGTATGTTCGAACACCCGAGCCGTGTCCACCGCAGTCCCGTGCTCGTCCTTGTTGAGCTCGTCTCACTTCCTTTTGATGCTGAGTTAGTTCCATCTTTTTCCTTTTCAAATTGGAAGTAGGGATCTCCTCATTGTGCTTGTCCTGATTTGTCGTTGTCATAAGTTCAATTCTTTTCGAGCTCCTGATGGATGTGGCACTGACCCTATGGCTGAAGTGAGGATCAGATTCCTCTTGTCTTGTAGGGCATTGTTCAACAACCCACAAGCATCTATTTTGGAGCTTTATTCTTCCAATTCTTGATAGCTTGTGCAGTACAGGAAGCAAATTTTGTGGGTAACTTGCAACTAAATGTACACCGCATGTAGCATTCCAGAAAGTAACGGTTGGTTCTGAAATGGTGTGATTTGGGTGGTCAAGAGTTTTTTCAAGTAGAGGTGCTAAAAGCTTTAGAAAGGCTGAGTCAAGGGCTGATGGTGGGCAACATCTTTGTAAACAACTTATGATTTCAGCCCATAGGATTTGAAGCTGGCTGTTAATGCTTTTGTCCAGCTTCTCCATCTTGATCAACCACAAAAGCAACAGAGAGGATATAACCTGGTGATAAAAGCCAAGTGTTAAGCATTGTTAGCGGAGAGACCCGTTTTTTTTTTTTGAAAACAGAAAAATTGAAGCTTCGCTCTACTATACTCGGGGTAACCACGTCCATCTCTAGGCCAAGCACTGAGAGACACTGAAGGAATGGTGACACGAGAGGTGTCTACAAATTAATGTTACATGTGAGTCTCGAACCTAAAACCTTAAAGGGAGTACACCCTCAAAACTCAAGCATTCGACCATCACACTATCTCTTAGGGCCCTAGTGGAGAGACTGACTAAAAAAGCATAAAACACCGAAGCATAAAGAAGAAAACTTCGGGATCATGATCGCGAATGGAAAGGAAAAATGAGAAAACAGTTATGTAAGTCCTACATTCTTGAGCATAGTTCAACCATAACAAATTTGTGATAATGTCCGCAGTGGAACTTTTTGCAATAGTGAAGTTTTGAAGGGTCATTACCACCACTAGAATCAAATTAGTACGAAAACACAACAATTTGTCCTAATCATGCCCTCCTCGCATATGCTTGAACTAGATGCACGATCCCAATGACCGACATAGCCATGATACCCCGTGCAGTATGCAAATAAATCGTGTGTGGTTTGCATTGTGTTTGGGTAAGAACGAATGATAAGAGTATTTAAAGTACCTCAATAAACTCAAAGATATCTTGCTTCAAGTGAAGGTAGCTGACAAAGTGAGCCAATGCCGAAAGTACTCTGCAACATCCATATTGGGGTGAGATATAAATAAACATAAATAAAATGCAAGAAGAAATAAGTTGCGAGCGGGTTTTTGAAAAATACCTGGAAAGCAAAATTGATGCATTGTTTCTTAACTTTATCCATAATAGTTCAATAAATCTGTACCCGGAATAAGAATGTGAAGAGTTAGAGAGATGAGAATAACTGCCACATAGAGACAGAAAAGACTAATGTCACTCGAAATATATATGGTGAACGATATGGTGTTTTCAAGAGGTCCCTCATAAACCCAGGATCTATTTCAAAATTTCAAGAAATGGGAAGGTAAACGTTAGCCACAGGCTTGAGAGTGATTATATAAAAAAACTAGCAAGAGTGCATGATTATGCAATAACTAAATTTTAACCAAGAAATTATTATGATTCACTTATAGTGTAGGTATGAGGACACGTCTAATAAATAGAGTAAGCCATTATATCTCATGGCTTGTTATTCCTTTCTGTTGAATTATGTAAACTATCAATCAACCCAAAAGCTAAAATTTATAGGCCGTATACATCAACTAAACTAACATTTTCACAGCAAGAAAATAATATTTGCATTTACCTGGCAGCCAATCTCAAGCTACAACTATTGAAGCTGGATTTTTGACTGTTACTGCCTTCGCTCATAATTCTATCTGAACTTCTTTCAGAAATTTGAAGTCCTTTCAAGATGTTTAAGACAATGTCAACAAATAATGGGAGGAAACCAGCACTAAAATCTTCACAATTTGAACAAGATTCACTCCCACACCCAAGCATGGTTTGATCATTAAGGCATCCACTTAACATAGAAGCCAAATCCTCAGTGAAACTGATACTCGTGGAACTCTCAAGCTGCAATGTGTTGACTGAACTATAAAGAGACTTCCAAACTTGGACAGCAGATTCAAGCTCAAGATTTTCCAGTGAAGAGCCACACAACTTTTTTAAAGAGCATACAACAAAAGGATAAGAGAGGAGATGGCATATGGTTTTCCACCCTGCTGTATCTGACTCGATTTTCAACGAGATATGATTCCTCATATTACTAGTCTCCATCAAACCCTTTGATATTGCTATCCATATCTTTAGGCTACTGGGAACAATGTTTTTATACAGAACTAAAATAGCTGCTAGAAGACTATCTGGAGGTATGAATGAAGAAAATACAAGTTTAAAATATACGTGCATTTCTTTTTGGAGGCAATCTGTCAGGCACATTGTCGAAGTAGATTGTACTGCAACTAAAGAGTACATTACAGCTAAATAAACTATAGGTGATACCTTATCCATGTAAGATATAGAAGGGATACTACCAAAAGCTTGTGCATAGCTGATGTGATTGACTGATTGGACTGGGTCAAGTTCCTTGAAGTTCAATTCAACATTATAAAGAGGGGATCCTAGTATAGCAGGTTCTAACTCCTTGGTGACAGCCTGAATAAAGTGAAGGATAGTATAATGCAAATAATGCTGACTATGCACATCAGCAGTTACATTGTCAGACAGATGTCTTAAAAATCTTAAAATTTTCCTCAAACTAAACATAACATCATCATAGTCAGCAGAAGGCTTTTTTAGCTCTAGTTGGACTCTTTTTAAGACAGAATAAAATAACCTTTGACATGCATCATAGGTGAAAGTCCTATTCTCATTGTTGAAGTTTTCCATAGATGCTGAAGTGGAGATAACACAAATTATCTTTAAATAAAAGTCCAACTGGTTTAGATTCCATGGCAGCCACCTTATAGGACACTGCTTACAGGACCTTTTCCAAGTTTCTGAATATTCAATCTTAGATGCCATTGTTTCTGATTTGTAGCATAACTGGACAGTTAAGTCATTATGCATATCTGAACACTTCGCGAATAGAAAATCATTCAGCAAACTTAAGCACACGCTCCACAGCCTGATGTTTTCATTATCTGGAACAAGCAGGAAAACTGCCTCGAAAATAGGCTCCAATACCACTTTTACAATGGATGGACTGCTAACAAATGAGTCAAGTTTATGGAGCAGATAATGCCATGTGTTTAAACATGACCAGCGAACAGATATGTCACATTTACTCAGCATGACACCGATTAAAGGCACCATGATCAGCTTTATGCTTTTTGAAAACCCATTTGCTTGAATTTCGTAACTATTCCCATTTAATGGTTGCATCGTTTGATTTTTGTCATCTTCCTTAACCACGTTAATCTCACACGAGAGAGTTGGACTGTGAACGAGAGCATCAATTAGACCTTCCCATGCTACCTGCAAAGTCAAGGTATAAAATCTTTACAAGAATGAAATTCATATATATTAATAAATTAATATCAGAACGTTCATCAAGCAGGACTGCAAATATGCTTTCGTATAAAAACTGCTAACTAATATAATTTTGTACAAATTATAAATTTGATACATATAGTTTGAATAAAGTTAGACTTTAGTCTCTATAATTTAAAAATCTAGAATTTAGTCCTTCGATTTCAAAAATAGAATTTAGTTTGATAAAATTTAAGAAATTGTCCAAGTTGTTCGTAAATCGAAGGAAAATTAAGTACGTTTTTATATATGAATGATGCGTTTTTTTCTAATCAATTTTATATCTAACACTCTCATTATTGAAACAGAAATAATTAATTTCTACACATTTTATTTACCAACAATTACGAACGATATAGACTATTTTAAAGATTTTATCAGAACATAGGGACTAAATTCTATGTTTTCAAACTATAGGGACTAAAATCTAGTTTTCTTAAATCTATAAAAACTAGATTTTAGTTTTTAAAACCATAAGGATTAAACTCTAAGGACAAAATTTATAACTTACCCTATAATTTTCATTCTCAGATGGTTTTTTCGGGTTTACCTAACTTATAGTCTTTAAGAGCATGTTTAGCTACGGCGAAAAAGGAATGAAAGTGAAGGAAAATAAAGAGATAAATGAAGAAAAATAAAAATAAATTAGTGATTGATGTGATGGAAATTGGTGAGCCAAACAATGAGAAGAAATCTCTTTCCTTCCCTTCCCAACCCTTCTCACCATACCAAGCATACCCTAAATTCGCAGCCACACAAGAAAAGAACGGTCGTAGAAATTAACGAATACCTTAGTCCCATGTGCAGAAGTCTTTTGAAAAAGCTCAGTTGATACAAGAACGATTGATATCCTGAATAACTAAGTCCCCATACAATTTCCCAAATTTTACTTTGAACCGGAAGGCTTGCAGATTAGCTTTGCATGTCATTAACTTTTTTCACTTCCGAGAGCATGCCATAAAAGATTCAATTGTAACCAAATCGAGACTTAAAGCTAAGTTTCGCATAGCTTAACATTATGAAGCTTGATGAATTGGATATTGAAGAGTCCTACAGTAGGCAGTACCTGTGAAGCAATCTGAACTTGAGGGTCATGATCTGAAAATGTCCGCTCAGGAATCTTCAGCATTTTATTTACTAAATTTCTGTTCTTCATAGAATACGAGCCTAGTATACGGATGAACCATCCCCAAGCTGCAATAGCCTGAACCTTCATTCCAAGATTTATATATTTATCCATTCCAATAAGCAACGATTCCTTCATATCTTTTACAAGCGCCTGTCGGTATACAAGTTAGTATTTAGGAAAAAAGTTATGCATTATGCGTTTGATATTCTCATGATCTTATCCCTCTATAACCTTATCCATGCTTATGTAAAAGAGTGGAATGGAAGCATCTCATGGTTTTTTCTTCCACCTCCATTTTCCCAAAAGAAAAAAAGAAGAGTGTGTTCTAATTTGCACTTCTTATTATGATAAACCAAACTTTCACTTATTTCAGTGAACTAATTGAGCATTCTTATTTTAGTTATTTAAGAAACAGTTCACTTATTTTATTGTTAGCCATAAATCAATGAAAATCTTTCAAATGTCAAATATCAAGTTAAGATAAGATCTGTAGTTGCTTTCATGGTAAGAAATATTGGTCTCAAAACTGTTTTTTATTTTCTTTTTCTCATATATGAAATAAGCTACTACCGAACCTCTTACACTGTGGTCAAATTATTGATTCTATGGCATTGTAATAGCAAATATTCAGACTTCCGTTAAGACCTTCTATAAGACAACCTTCGGTTGTCTTTCTAAATTCCAACAAAGATCTTTTATATTATCTTGTTTATGAAAGATTCAGAATTATGACTGTTTTATATTGGGGTTGGAGAGAAGTTATAAAATAACATGTCTAAAAAAAAAGGGAAAAACAACAATGTATAAAGAGTAGCGTGCAGAATGAATTTTGAGATACGAGGAGGTCTCTTGCAGAAAAAAAAGAAAATGCTAAAGGCAACAGAAACAGATCAATGAGTACCTTGGACAAAACTAGCGGAGGAGGTAATATTGTGGACCGGATCTTCAACAGACATCTATCTGACATATCCCTCTCCCTTTTATCAGAGCTAAGAAGTCTTCTGTATATTGGAGGAGCCCATATATTGGATGACTCTCTCATTTTATCATTAAATGTGGCTGCCAGCTTCGCAATAGCCTGAAGTAATAGCATTAAACATAAATCAACAAATCAGTAAAGAGAATAAGACAATTAAGTCTTTTTTTATATCATGAATGTCTGAGTCAACTTGTATGCACCTTGACTGTTTTCATAGGACACACTGTCTAACCTTACAACATTTGAATAGAAAATCGTAGGAAACAATTTCCTAGATAGAGGCTATCATGAATTAAACCCATCACCTCTTAGCTACTTATGACACTCTTAACCACTAGACCACTCTACGATGATTAGAATTAAAGTCCATTTGCGTCATGGTGAAATTCAAAAACAAGTTATCATAAACATAGAGCAGAGATGCAACGTTGTATTGAAAATTTTATCAAATTCAGAAAAACAATGCCAGGCTGTATTACCCTGAGTATAAGAGTGTACATCCAAAATATTCAATATTTTCCTGATTGACTTATTCAATAACTAGTTAACTGGAGCTCCTTTTTTTTCTTTTTGGAAAGAAACAATTTCATGATGTATGAAATTACAAAAGAAAGGAAATGAACCCATAGAGAGAATGGACCGCATGAGATCTCTCCAATTAGATAGGAAGTTCTATTTATTTTATTGATAATTGAGTCTAGTTGATTTTTTAAGGACATATCAGAGAGTAACCATAATTGTAATGTCATGAAGACACAATACTGCTTTATGGTTAATATTTAATAATACAATATATGGAACAAAACAAAGTACTGTAGCATAGAGCTTGTGTGTTCTCGCCTTTTGTCCATACATAAGAAGGTACCCTAGATAAAGATAAGTGCAAGATTAAATCACCTATTCAATTCACCTATTCCTTAGCAGAGAAACGTTCCAAGGGCACTAACAAAATGAAAGCAAGCAAGTAATGGGCCCAAAAAAGAAGGGGGTTGGCTAATGAAAATGACAAATGAATTGAGTAAAGAAAGGAAAATTGCTGCTACTAGGAGAGATAGGATCTCTAAGAGCTTGTACGATTTGACTGTCTTACTATAGTAATAAAATATTAGTGTTTCCTTCACTTGACTATTCAGTGCATATCAGAAAAGTGATGTACTACCATAATGACTACTTAGCATGATTAACCATTAGGAAAATCATAGAATACAAATGAAAATGGTTAAGAAAGTAAAGGAATTTTGATTTTATTATCCTCCTATACAATTGGCGATGACATTAAATGTAACAGCCCAATAGCAAGCAGCAGTAGTTTTAGCAAAACTGTGTGTCCTACATCCATCCTGATTTTTATACGTAAATGAGCGAGCACACATTATTAAACACCATCAGATCAAAGATACAGAGAATTCCTTAAGACCTCAGTATTGAAGAAACAGACTAGCAGGACATGGAGAATGGGGAAGGGAAATTTGAATGTTGGAGTTGTCAGTAAGTGACAGCATAAAACAAGACTACCCCCTGTTTTTTTTCAAAAAACCAAAAAATTCAAGCTTTGTTCCACTATACTAGGGGTAACCACGTCCGTCCCTAGGCCAAACACCGAGAGACATCGAAAGTTTGTAGACACAAGTGTCTACAAATTAATGTCACTGATTGGTTTTTAATTTGGGACCTTGAGGAGAGCACACCTTCAAAGCCAAGTCTTCAACCACTATGCAACCTCTTAGGACAAGACTACCCAATATTGCAATCGAATAGAGAAATAGAGAAGATATATCAGCTCTAATAAAAGTCATTGAACTAAAGTTTTACCTGGATAGCCTCAAAAGTGGTCGACAATGACCCATTGGGGTTGTCAAGGGCATGAGTAACAGCTAGCAATAGAGAATGGAAGTGAACAGCAAGAAAGTCTGCATCAAGCTGTTGAATAGATATGCACCACACTCCTAAGTTACAAACTGACTGCAACCCAAGAGGCGGACGATAAGTTTAATTTAGAAAGAGGGTATATTGTGAATTGAACTGCCAACTTGGAGGCTAGAACAAACCTTTATTTTAGTTCTAATGATTAGTTCTGCCAATGACTCGAAGATAAAGTTGGCTTCTTTTGCTTGAACAAGGATAAGAAGAAAATTATTAAAAGAAAATATATGATAGGCAATGGCAACAAATTAATATTCTCAACTATATTACCGCTAAAGGCATTAGTAAGCCAGATTAGTATAAAGTATTTAAAACCATTATACCAGTACTGGCATTTGAGATAAGCATACGAGGCTGTTTCTTTTCTGCTGGGTCTCTATAGCTAATTACATTTACATATATGCATGCAAGAAGTTGATAAATAATTGATGTTTTTTATCATTAATTGTCTCGGCACTTGCACATATCTTGACTACTCACAGTATAACAATTTGAGCCTACTACATTGGGTTTTGACAAGAAGGATATTAAATCTTAGAGAGGTGATTATTTGGAATGAACTCATTCATCATTAGTTCACCGAGGCGCTTTTGACCATTGGTTCACTAGGCAACTTATGATGGTTTAGTTGTAATTGATGTATATGAAAAGAAAAAGAAAATAAATAGTCATGAGGGTTGCTCAGAATTACAAGCAATCAAATATTTCTACTCATGCACCAAATCCCTTTTGCTATTGAATCGTGATCAGGGCTTTTATAAGGGTTCTTCTATGTTAAAGTTAAGGGTATTATTTCAATGAGCGGTGAATCCAAATTGTCATAATGATAAAGGTATGCACTTCACAATAAAAAATTCTAAGAACGCCCACAGCCCGTTAGTACATACTTGGAATAGCAGCACCAATCGATGGGTGATAAATTATGAATCCCAAACACTTCAATGCCTGCGTGGCGCTGAAATGAAGAAAATGAATTAACATAAACTTCAGAAGATTTCCCATTTTCAGCACATTAAATGCCTAGATATCGATTAAAAAACACATTAGCATGCCCGGATTTCCCGTCCAAAAATTAAAATCTCCCTTCAATTACTTAACGACGAATTCTAATTAGAAGTCCGTTAATTCTTAAACCGTGAACACATGCTTTTTTTCTTGCTCCAAAATTGTTTACATATTATACGATAATATCAATCGCAAATTAACAACAAAATCAAGCTTAAACAATAGGGAAAAAAAAGAACTGCGACTCGGTATCTCGAAGAAATCAGAAATCAATGAAAAGTAAGAGTCCAAGTAAGCCGTACATTTCTTCGTCCTCATCTTGTGTATCGGAGACGATAAGCTGTAGCGAATCCCGCGAAAAATCCGCTAGGGCATCAATCGAAGCATGATTAGAATTAGAGGCGTGCTGGAGTTGTAGAAGATTAGAGTAAGCAAGTGATTTGCTTGCTTTAACTCCCGAACAAATCTGGGTTTTAATTTCTTCGAGACGATTCAAGATGTCTGACATTGCTGCGGAGTGAAGAACGAATTTGATAAAAATGATGAACGTAGTTGTAAGAGGAAGAAGAAGAAAGAAATCTCCAAATTTCGCGCCAAAATTGTCGCGTCGGAATGGCCGAGTGGCGGGAACTAAGAGTATAATTTATATATTTTAGCTCTGTTTGGCTGTAGGCATTATGAAGTGTGTGTTTTTTGTATAAAATAACGAACCTAAATTGATTAATAATAGATCCTAGAAGTACCTCTAGTTTTGTAAAACCGAGCAACCTTGGAGCTTATCAGAGATTAAGTAATTAATTACTTATTTAATTATTGATTTTACTAATAGTCGAGTGATATATTTGATGTGAAATTTGATTAAAGAGTTTAGTATATAGTTCGATGAATGGTGAAGAACTATACTACAAATACAAACAAGTCATTTTTTAGGAATAGTGTTAATCACGCTTCCACTACCAAAAACAAATATGGTCTATATGTCAACTTTGATTAAATATAAGATAGATTATAAACTTCAAAAACAAAAAAAGAAAATCATAAAATTGGTAGTTGTGATTTGAAAGAAGTTTGAAAATCTATAATTTAGTTTTAATGGCGTCTTATAAAATAATTCATATTATTCATAAATGGTAGACGAATTAAATATGTATACGTACATGTACTATCAAAAAAAAAATACATATATGCAATTTTTGATATATGAATAATACAAAATTTCTTGATAAGTATTTTCATTAATACATAAATGAGTAACTTAAAAAAATAATAATAAATTCATCACTTATTATGAACGACATACATTATTTTTAAGATATTATCAGAGTATATGAACTGAATTCAAAATTTCAAAATCATAAACATTAAACTTTAGTTTTATCTAAACTATAAATATTGTATCACAATTTTTAGAATCACATAAACTAAATTCTAATTTTTATATTTACCAAATTGATAATTGACCATTAAATATAATTTGCTAGTATTTAAAAACATATAAGAACGATAGGAAGCGTTAGAATTTCAATAAATATATACAATAAAATCTAGGATGTTTGTTATGGAAGTTTGAGAGAGTATTTAAAAATATATTTATTAAATATTTTTACAAAATCTATGTCAAAGCGAGATTTTGACTACAATTATTACTTTTAAATACTCAAAATAAATCTTCATTATAAATAATAATTTTAAACACTTTTAAAAATAACGTCAAAC
>JBBMEG010006758.1:8870-33241 GCA_037832605.1 Cyclanthera cordifolia | reverse complement strand
ACAAGTGGAAAAAATCCCTACTAGATTATGTTATGAAATTTGAACAACAACCAAAGAAAATCAAGAGAAAGCGAATCTGAAAAGCAAATGAGGTTTGAAAACCAATTCAAAGTAGAACAATTTTGTCAACTAGAAAACAAATGCAAAAAATATCAATCATAATGAGGTTAGAGTTTTAAGAGATATTATATAGTGTTGAAATTGAGCTTTACCTAATTTGTGGTGTACTTGTTGTACTCTTAATGATTACTTATTTCCTTTGTATTAATCATGAGGTGAGGCTAATTGTACATATAGTGTGTCTAGTAAGTTTTCCTCCTCTATAAAGAAAAACATAAGTTGTATTCTGAGATTAAGGAATTCAAGCTAACTTTCAGACCTTTACCATTTTTTTTATTGCCTCTATCTCTCTCCTTCTACTTTCACTTGATATCAGAGCTTGCCATGGCAAGCATTTTCGATCAGAAGCCCATCACTGTAGTTGCCCCAGGAAGTGTTGAAGCCTCCACTGTGAATGAACCAACTCTAACCAACCAAGAAAGTGATGCCCTAATTGGCAAAAACTCTGCCACCACAAACCAGTCCTTCGTCAACCCTATAAACCAAGTAACCTTCATCAAGCTCGAGCGAAGTAATTATCTTATGTGGCAGAGCATAGTGCTGTCGATTCTTCGCAGCTACAAAATCAAAGGACACTTAGATGGAAGCCTCCCTAAACCAGACTGTATCATCAAAGAAGGTGAACAAGCTGCAATCGTTTTGATGGTGACGATTTTTAGCGGACTTTGTAGATCGTCTCAATAACTTTCCAATGGTACATGAAGTGTAAAAAATGAACGTCAAAAAGTTGATGAAATTGACATTTTTTGACGAGCAGTAGTTCTGGAAATATGCTATTCCCGAAAATTAGAAAAAAAATATTTTCTTGCAAACTACAACGCCAAAAATTATTCTCGAAAGGAGGCGCTTCTTCTTAGGTAGGCAGTGTTGAAAAATCAACCTAAAACTATAAACCCTAATTCTACTAGAAAGAATACTTTGATACCATGTAATCGTTATTTGTGACGAGAAATAGTCGTCTTAATTCTTATTCATCAGGCAATATCTATATATATACAAGATGAAACCCTAATGTTAATGGGCCTAATGGTCTAATATACATAATTACCTCTAACACAAGCATCTAAAAGAATATGAATTTGACAAATGGGAAATGGCTGAACAACTCTTGGTAGGATGGTTGTGGCCGAAGTAATGGGGGCATACAAGGGCTAAACGTCTGTGGGAAACCATTAAAGAGTATTTTGATATCCAATCTAGATCACAAGAGGATCACAACCGCTAGATGTTCCAACAAATAAGAAATGGTAATATGAAAATGCACGAATATATCTCCTTAATGAAAAGCTTCCACGATCAACATCAGCTTGGAAGTTATCCAATGGATATGAGGAGCTTCATTTCTCATGTAGTTGTTGGATTAGATGAGGAGTATACTCCAATCGTGTGTATCTTAAGAACTCAGGATCTAAGCTGGTTCAAGATACATTTTGAACTGCTTTATTTCAAACAAAGACTAGAGCAACTCCAAGCTAGGAGAGGAAGTAACTTAGTTAACCAAGCCACTGCATTGTTCACCTTTGAGGAACGAGGGAGACAGCTCTATTGTGCTCACCAACAACAGCGTAGACACTAGTATGGTAGAGGAAGTTCCACACGGGCGCTCTTCATTAAATGTAAGATAAAACTCTCAAAATCAAACTAAATGAATGAGACGATTTAACTATTCCAAAAGATAAAGATACAAGAGAAATATGCATCCCTCAAATTCAAAAGAAACTCAAAGCTATGATTCTAACTATCAAGAAAACTTACCCTATATGTCAAACATGTGGCAAGCCTGGGCATATGGTTGCAGTATGTTATTACAGGTACGATGGAATAGAGAGGCAGGAAGCTATAAACGTAGCTTCTTGTCGAACTAACAACATACCCATAAAGAGCCAAACCTATCATTCTAATGGCATACCCAGAAACACTTCAAGACTCTACTTGGCACTTGGATAGTGGAGCTAGCAACCATTATGCTACTAACCTTGGAAAAGTAAGCTTGAAGGGTAAGTATCTTGACTCTCCTAATATTATGGTTGGAAGTGGTCGAAAATTGCCTATTGTGGGAACTTGAACTTTATTCCTTAGCACGTCAGGTTACAACTTAAATTGAAAGACATTTTACATGTTCCTTTAATGAGAAAAAAATATGATTAGTATATCTAAACTCACTAAGGAAAATGAAGTATCAATTGAATTCTTTGATGCCTTTTGTATTGTTAAGGAAAAGAAATCTAAGGTGGTCAAACTCCTAAGCGCGCTTGAAAGAGGATTGTACCGAATAGAGAGATTATTTGGAAATCTACCTCGCTTTTGTGACAAAAATAAGGAAGTTATTCATAGGAACCCTTGTGTGAAGTAGAAAAATTGGACGACTAAGAATTACAACACTCATGCTTTAATTTCTAACAAAAAGTTTGTATTTTGTTTGTTATAAAAATGTATGGCATCAAAGACTAGGCCACGCCTCTATCAGAATTCTAAATCTGGTGCTAAAATCTTGTAATGTTACTTCTCTAAGAAATGAAAAGGTTAACTTTTGTAAAACATGTCATTTTGGTAAAGTTCACAAACTACCCTTCTCGCATTCTAACTCTCGAGCACCCCATATCTTAGCTCTTGTTCATATGGATCTATGGGGACCCGCCCCTACAAAGTCCTTGGATGGATATATTTACTACCTAGCCCTAGTTGATGATTATAGTCGATACTCTTTGCTTTACACCATAAGTTCCAAAGGTGACACTAGTGCTGCTTTCCAACTCTTTCAAATCATGGTGGGAAAACAATATGGGACTTCTCTAAAAGGAATAAGATGTAACTGTGGCACTAAGTTTAAATCGATCATGCGCTTGGTAGAAAAGCTAGGAATTTCCGTCTAAGTAACTTCTCCTTACACCATGATGCAAATTTAAAGGGTGAAGAGGAAGCATTGTCATATTGTTGAAACTGAGTTAGCTCTCTTGGCTCAGGCAAAGATGCTTTTATCTTATTGGTGGGAAGCATTTCATATGGTTGTCTACTTGGAATAGCATGTTATAGTGAGCATCATAACATTTGGAATAACATGTTATATGTACCTCCATCCTTATCATCAACACAATTTTAAGTTTCACAGTTCTACTTGTGTTTTTGTAGGTTATAGTGAACATCATAAAGGATATCGATGCTTGCACTCAAATGGGAAAAATCTACATATCTCATAATATAGAATTTAATGAAGACAAGTTTCCTTATTTTTATTTATATCCCTTAACAAACAGCTCGACTTACCCAAAACCTCAAACAGTTCAAATCTGGTTTCTTCTAGCTTGTCCAATCACCAAATTCATACCCACACCAACTCCTCTTCTTCAGCTACTCAACTTACTTCATCAGATCCAAGTGGCCGATCGGACTGCAACACCACGATCTGCATCATCCGCGCACTCCCTTACCAGTGATACATCATTCATCCTCTTTCTCTAATACCTTGACACACACGTATTTATCACATATACTCTTTCCCTTGTCTTCACCACCAATTCAAAATGTCCACCTCATGACCACTAGAGCAAAAACTGGAATTCATAAAATAAAGTAGTTTTTTGGCTGCTTTGCCCATAACACTAGTACTGATTGGACTTTTACTGAGCCTTTTCACTTTAAAGCTATTGCTAGCTCTCTTGTTTGGTAAAAGGCCATGAATGCAGAGTCCTCAACGTTACTTTACAACAAGACATGAACTCTCGTTCCTCTTAACTTCAAGTATCATCTCATTGGCACCAAATGGATTTACAAAATCAAGGAAGATTCAAAAGGGCTCATCAACAAATACAAAGTTTGTTTAGTTGCTCAGGGGTATTCTTAAATAGCCGGTTTGAATTATGGCGAGACCGCCTATAGCACATTCATGAAACCATCATCTATACGTCTTGTGCTTACCTTAACTATCACCTGGAAATGGCAAATACGACAACTTTATTTAAGTAATGTTTTTCTTCATAACAGGCTTCAAGATGATGTGTTCATTTCTCAACCACTAGGATTTGTTGATCCACAACATCCCACCTATGTGTGCAAGCTTCACAAAGCCTTAATTGGCTCAAATAAGCCTCGAAAGCATGGTATGAGGAACTCAAAATGTGCTTGTTGTCCTAGAATTTTATCCCATCTCGAGCTAATAGTTCCATGTTCATCTATCCCTCCTCTCAAGATATGGTTGTTTTTCTGATCTATGTCGATGATCTAATTCTCATGACCCCTTCTTCCATGGTTGTATTACCCACATTATCTCCATGACTGCACTCTCAATTTTCCATAAAACATGTGGGGTATTTGCATTATTTTCTAGGGTTATAGGTTCAAATTGTTCATGATTGCCTCATTTTGTCTCGAGAACAATACATTCAAAACATTTTCTTTCGCCTTCACATGGAGCATCTCAAACCAGTCACTTCCCCGATGAACTTTCAGACTAAACTCTCTAAACACGTGGAGAACTTCTTCCAAATCCTTAGCTATACCACAACACAATAGACTCTTTACAATATCTCCAACACACCAGTTCGAACATTTTCGCATTGTAAATAAACTTAGTCAATTTTCTCAACAGCCATGCATTCCACATTGGTAGGTAGTCAAGCGTGTTTTTTGTTTTGTCGAGGGCTCTTTTCATCTCAGCTTCACTCTATCCCTTACTACACACTTGAATCTCACAGATTTTTCCAATGATGATTGAGAATTATCTCTTGACAATAAGAGATCGACCATTGTTGTATTTTTCTCGAAAAAACCTTCATTTCTTGGACGTCAAAGAAACAAGCCATGGTAGCTCATTCAAGCACTTAGTCTTTGTAGTGTGCTTTGTATCTAGCTACATGTGAGCTTACTAGATCAGATTCATGCGTAATGACTTATATGTGCACCTTCAAATGGTGTGACAATGTCTCGGCCAATGCCTTGGCTAGAAAAGTGTGTTCCACTCCAACATTGCTTGGTTTTACAAAGCTGGAGGTCCTTCCAGGATCCTTGTAAAAACTCACAAATATGGAAAAACTCAACACTTGATTCCAACCAAGAGTTAAGTTAGAATGGTAAATACACTCTTAGATCTCACTTAGAACCTATGATGGCCACTCTTAGATCCTAAGACAACTCACCCCAGAATTAGTTTGAACAAGTCAAAAAACAAGCCCGAACTTATAATTGACAAAAAAAAAACCCATATAGGGGTAAATTGATCAATTTGGCCTTAAAGTTCAAACAGGCAACACGAGAATTCACAAAAACGGAATGAGTATATTAGAAGAAAATAATGATAATTAGTCTATCGAAACGGGTAGCGTTACAACATACACGCACTAAGTTTTGAGAGGATGTTCTCACGAAAAGTGATGTCAGTACATCATTTCTTGTTGTTGTGTAAAGTTGGTTTAGCCAAGTGATCCCCGAGAGATAGATCAATGCCACTGTGTTCACTGATCATTAGGTGAGTACAAAGAGGGGCATCACTTCTAAGTAAACGGGAAATTAACCAATCTAAACCCAAGTCAATTGTAGCAGTTTCTTGGGCTAAAGGCCCATTGCCATAGAAAGAAGTCAGAGCCCAAAAAAAGTGACCCATCCAACGAAATAACAAACATAAAGCAGCGAGCAAACCCAACCTAAAGCAGAGGATTGCGAGGTACTCCAACTTGTAATTTTTTAAGTTATCAGGTCATACTTAATTAAGCTATTGTTGGTTTCAGGGTTTTTTTTTTTACTTACTTGGTTTTGGGAATAAGTAAATCAAATATTTTTATGTACTCGGTTAGGGCATGGATAATTTATTGACCAACTCAAAAATTTAGTTACCGTTTTTCGAACCAAAGTCAACCCAATTAGAGGCATAATCCAACACAATGCAACCCTATAAATTTTGGGTTGGATTGGGTTTGTCGGTTTATATCAATTATTAGCTCAACGTGAGATCTTAAAGTCAACTAGAACACATTTAAGAGCTGCTTCAATTATCTAAGTCAAAATTTCAAATGTTTTAACATATAAATATGAGATTATCATTCAAAATAAACAAGATACGTGCATCTAAATGTAAAACTAATTTTGTAAATAAGCTAAATTATTCTAAAACAACATAATAATACGGGTTGGTAATGTATCATAGAGTTTATATACATAAAATTTATTGCAAATAATCTCATGTTCCAGATGGAAGAGATTGATTGATGACGCATTGATTTTATTATAATTATTTGGTGTAATCAAGTTCAATCTCATTTAAAGCTACATGCACAATCCAAAAGCTCATTATAGTTGCATATGTATTGTATTATAAATTTTGATCAAGTTTGAGTTGAATCGAGCTAAAATTGCATTAACCCAAGAACGGAACTGAATTTTTCGGTTTTACTTAGTTGAATTCAACTCAAATTGAAAAGCAATCAACCCAATTCAATCCTTACAATTTGAATTAAGTTGTTCGGGTTATTTTTTTTTGCTCAATCCTCCATTTAATTACAAATATATTTGATTAATGTTCCATTTTAGTTTTCAAAAGAACTAAACAGTTAATTACATAACAAAAAAATGCTTTTAAAATGATGACTATATTAGTTTAGAATATTAACATATTGATGTGATTTTTCTTTTTAAAGTTTAATTTTGATAGAATATTAACTATCGTGGTTATGCTAAGATGAAAACAAATGCTATGCTAAGAATGACACAAACTTGCTTCTATACATATACATTTGATTATGTATTGATGTCAAATTATAAAGTTTAATTTTGATCCGAGTATGTTTCTTTGCACTTTTATTTGTTGGGAAAAACCTACTTTAATTATCACTGGAATAAGTATAAAATATTAGAAAAATTAAAAGAAAAAAATAACAAAATAGAAGATAAAGAATTTACATGAAAAAACTTTAAAATTAGAAGAAAAAAAAAAACTCACATACAACTCACTATACGACTAAGTTTATATTACTCACGAACTTTGTCTCGTTTATATTTAATTAGAATACTACTTCAAACTTAAAGTGCTTATGACTGAGATTTTTTCATAATCACGTTTCCCCAAAATCACATTTTTATCCCCTCCTAACTACTTTTTATTCTTTCTATAACATACTTTTTATTCTTTCCCGCTACTACAAAACTGAGATATGATGATTCTAAAAAAGTATCACAAATGCTTTAGATGATACTTTTTTGCAATTATTGAATCGCACATCATATATTTTCTTTAGATGACACTTCATAAAAAGTGTCATCGAAACCCTTTATAAGATACTTTTTTTCAGTCATTGTATCACACATCATCTATTCTCTTTAGATGACAATTCATAAGGAGTGTCATCAAAACTCTTTATATGATACTTTTTTTAAATCATTGAGTCAATGACACTTCATGAAAAATGTCATAAAAACTATTTAGATGATACTAAGTTGGGTGAATAAAATAATTGGGAATTGGATTTGTAGGGTTTATTTGGTTAATTCCCTTAATTGGAGGGGCCAATTTGCAATTAACCACAAGTTAAGCCCTAAATTCACCCTTCCTCTTCATGTTGTTCGTTCCTTCTTCCCTATTTGACCGATTTCTTCTTCTTTCTTCCCCGTGAACTCTCCTTGATTGTCACTTCTCGTTTCCTCCATCCTCTTCGTCGTGCGAGACTAGCCGAACCCCATTGTGTTCATTTCTCTTCAGTTCGCCAAGGTCGTTTCTTCACTATGGTTACGCTAGAACAAAAAATAGAGAATGCAGAAAACAGAGAACTAAAGAAAGTTTGCAAGAAGAGGAAACGATTTGTATTAACTTGCTTGAATAATACACTGACCAGAGATATCAATAAATAAGGTAAAGAAGAGTAGGTGGAGCAATTAATACATTTATGTGCAATATCCTACTAACCAATACAAAATCAAGAAGAAAAGCCGAACAATCTTTGCAGAGAGTATTCCAACCGTCATGCAAGTGTGTTAGGTAGCAGCAATCCAATAGTAGAGTTAAGGCATTCCAACAGTAGAGTTAAGGGGTTGTGACAGCCTCCCTCAAACGAGGCGCGAAAAGAGACTGAATACTACAAGAAATTAACCCTTCGACGACGGAGACTTCTGTCGCCGAAGGTACCAAATTTTGTCGCTTTTGGCTTCGGCGACAGAAAAGGACCGTCGCATTTTCCTATTCAATTTGTCGATTTGCTCCGTTGCCGTTGCAAAATGCGACGAAGTCTTGGCTTCGTCGGATTTGGCAACGACGACGGAGATGTTATTTTGTCATCTTTGGTTACCAACAACGACAGAGCATTATTCTTCAATTCAAATGCGACGAAGTCCTTATTCCGTCGCATTTGGTTGCCAACAGCGGCAGAAATATCCTCTATCGCCTTTGCTCTCTGTTTTTTTTTTTAAATTAATACTTAAATGGATTTTAATTGCGGAATATTTATTATTTATGACTTTAATTTCAATGTTTGAGTCATGCAAACATTGAAAGGATGAAAATAAATTTTAAGACATCTGCAAGTTTGGTTTGAGCATCTACAAGTTGATCATGAGAACAAATTCTAAGACATCTGCAAATTCTAAAACATTGAAAAGATGAAAACAAATTCGAAGTTCGAGTTTGATACGTTAGCCAAAAATTGTTGTGGAGATAACAGTTTGGTTTGAGCATCTGCAAGTTGATCATGAGAACGAATGTGCCAAACTTCAATATTGTTGGAGAGAATTTGGTAACGCATAAAATAAACATAAACTTCAATGTGCTTAGTTCGTGCATGAAAAACAGGTTTGCAGGCCAAAGCACTAGCAGACACGTTTTCACACCAAATGATTGGAATAGTCGTTAAAGACACACACAGTTCTTTGATTAGAGAAAGTAGCCAAATGATCTCACAAGCAACCATAGAGAGAGCACGATACTCAGACATAGTGCTGGATCTAGCAACAATGGCTTGTTTCTTTGAAGTCCAGGTGATGAGAGTGTTGCCGAGATAAACACAGTATCCTGTCATAGACTTTCAATCATCAGGACACGAAGCGCAGTCTGCATCAGAGAAACCAGTCAACTGCAACGATTGAGCTGTTGTATATGGATTCCATATATCTTAGTTCCTTGAAGGTAGCACAACACATGTTTCAAAGCTTTCCAATGAGATGTGCGAGGGGACTGATTGAATTTTGCTTAGTTTGTTGACCGAGTAGGCAATATCAGGGCGTGTGCATTGTAAGTAGTGAAGAGGCCCCAAAATGCTTCTATAAGGCTGAGCATCAGGCAAGAGTTCTCCATCAAGCTGAAGAAATGCTTGTCAGAGATCATAGTGGTTGGCACGGGTTTGATATGTTGCAGCTGGTGTTTCACAAGTATTTCTTGAACATAATTGTTTTTAGTAAGAAACAAACCATCTGCAATTTTGGTCATCTGTATGCCAAGGAAGTAATGTAAGGGGCCAAGATCGTTAATGGAAACCATGGATTGAAGCTGAGCAATAATGTTATGCATTAGAGCGGAAGAAGAGGCAATTAAGAGCAAGTCATCAACATACACTAAGAGGTAAGCGACACCAACTGAACTGTGTAAGAGGAACAAAGAACTATCGGCCTTCGACTGAACAAATTGCACTTGAGATAGATACGACTGTAGCTCTTCACACCACGCAAGTGGAGCCTGTTTCAAAACGTAAAGTGCTTTGTTGAGTTGGCAAATGTAAGAGGGAAAGGAAGGATTGATGTACCTTTGAGGTTGAGGAGTATAAACATCATCATGAAGAATGCATGAAGAAACACATTTAAAACGTCTAATTGTTGAATAGGCCATCCCCATGTGACAACTAAGCTGAGAATTAACCGAATGGTTGCACCATAATCAATACCAGGTTTTTGGAGAAAGCCTCTGGTCACAAGACGTGCTTTGTAGCGATCTATGTTTCCATGTGCATCACGTTTGATTTTGTATACCCATTTGGTACTCACTAGTCTCTTACATTCAGTTGCTAGAACCAGTGTCCATGTTTTCTGTTGCTGCAAGGCGTGAAAATCCATATCCATAGCATGTCTCCATTAACTCAGAGTACTAGCTTGTTTGAAGTGAGTTGGTTCAACTAATGACCAATCAATAGTGTTGCGAACATTGTTAATGAGTCTTCCAAAAAAAGGGTTTGATTAATAAATACCAGCCTTTGCATGTGTGATCATAGGATGTTGGTTGGTGACTGTTGAATCTTAAGGTAAGGCAGTCGACAAAGGGGAAGATAGATGAGTTGAGATGATGTGCAGAGTAGTAGCAACAGCGGAGTCATTGGAGGTAGCAAGATCATCAGCTGAAGAACCACTGCATCTAGGCTTAGTACGAGGACTGGATGTTGCAGGAGGTGCTTGGACATCCGAGATTATTGTGGAAACAACTGTAGGATCGATGGTGCAGAATAGTAGGAGAAGGGATGGAAACAACAGTGCGAGGCAACCAAGCTTGAGGTTGAGATACATGAGTAGCTAATCTGCAGACAGACAGATCTTGTGTATGAAAGAGATCAGTATAGGGAAAGTTTTGTTCATTAAATTACACATGCCTTGAAATAAATAGACTCCTAGTAGCACTAAGACATTTGTTACCCTTGTAACGATCATGATAGCCAATGAAAATACACTTTTCAGTAGGAAAATGTAGTTTATGAGCTTGGACGGGTCTGAGATATGGATAACATGCTGATCCAAACACTTTCAAAAAACTATAATCAAGTACTTTGTTGTGAAGTATTTGGCAGGGGGACTTGCTTCTCAAGATATGTGTGGGCATTCTATTGATCAAGTAGGTTGAAGTATGAAAGGCTTCCCACCAAAAATTTAGGGGCATTCGAGCTTGAGCAAGCAAAGACAACCTAGTTTCAACAACATGTCTATGTTTTCTTTCCACTCTCCCATTTTGAGGACTTGTATATGGACAAGATATCTAAACAACAATGCCTAAATGTTGACATATTTGACTAATTTACTTAAATTCACTTCCTCCATCACACCTAATTGTTTGAACCTTGGAGTTTAATTGTCTCTCAACTAATTGTTTGAACAACAGTGTCAGATTTGGACTTAAGGGGATAAATCCATGTGTATCTAGTATGATTATCTAGAAAAGCAACATAGTAGTTGTAGCCTTTATTGGATGAAATAGGTGCAGGTCCCCACAAATCCATATGCATGAGAGATAAAGACTTACTTGCTCTTTAAGTAGAAAATGAAAAAGGAAGTTTATGAACTTTTCCAACAAGCTTCACAAAATAACATATTTTCATTTCCTTTCATTGAAGTCTTACAATGCAACAGAATTTGACTTAAAATTCTACTAGAAGGTTGGTTTATTCTTTGATGCCAAATCCCCTTTTGTACAAGCAACAAAAACAAGATGAGAATTTTCTGTCAAATCCTCTTTGATATGTGGAGTAGTGGTCTTAAGGATGCTTCCTCCTCCTTCAAAAACAACTTCTTCTTCAATGATTTTAGGCAAACTGTGATAGACAGCTTCTCCAAAATGAATAACCCGGTAAAGCCTTGTTCAAGTCTTCCTATTATCTAGATTTCCTTGGTGTTTATGGCCTTAACAACACAAAAGAGTTTATCAAAATTCAACAGTAATATCATTGTCTCTTGTGAGTTTGGATATGCTTAGCAGATTTTTATTCATCATAGGGCACATATAATACATCTTTCAAAAGTAAATCTAAGCTTCTAGTTTTAAGATAGGTAGTGCCTATGCCTAAAATAGGAACTTGAGTTCCATCACTAACAGAAATAGAGTTCTTACCCGAAGATTCTCCTTACAAACTCATCCTGCTCATATTAGAGGTGACATGATTTGTAGCTCCACCGTCAAGGTCCAAACCCTCATCCTGCAAAGTTTTTGGATAAGCCATGAGTGTGGTAGTAGGAGCCGGATTGGATTGAGCAGTTTTTTGAGAAGATGAATTAGTTCTTGGAGCACATCGATAGTAACACACGACAGCAATGTGTCCAATCTTACCACAAATTTGACAATTCTCAGTTGAGTAGGGAGCATATCAGTCCTGGCCCTTCCATTTACCTCATTTCCCTTTCTGATTAGAGTATCCATGGGGAGGAACATTTTTAGGAGGTTATCGTCCTTGGTTGCTTCCTTTTTTGTTGGATGAGTTGCTAGTGCTACCAGTGAACTTAAACTTGTTACTAGAAACTAGGTTAGCAGATGGTTGAAACAAGGAATAGTTACCTCGTAGAGCTTGTAGTTTTTCTTGTCTTTGTTCATAGGAGATGAGTTCAAACTGAAGTTGTAACCAATCAAGTTCATTGTTGTAAGGAACACACACGATTGAGTTGTAATCTTCGTCCAAACCAGCCATAATGTACAAAGCCAGGGTCTTTGAATCAATCGGATGTCCAGTCATTGCCAAGTTATCATTGTATTCCTTCATCGTCATCAAGTATTCACTCATTTTCATCGTCCCCTTATGAGTTTGTTGAAGCATTTTCCTATTGTAGTCCTCTTGAGACCGAGAGTGAATCTTATAGCAGTTTTCAATGGCCTTACACAAAGTTTGAGAGGTATTGTAGCCCATGACTTGAATCGCCATTTCAGGTGTCATTGAGCTATATAACCAACTGACTAGAAGTTGATCAATAGTTGTCCAAACATCTTTTTCTGGATTAAAAAACGTCATCCCTCTATGCATCTTTCATAGGTGGAGTAATCACAAACTCTTCAGGTGTCCTTCCACCTTGTATCCCATAAGAAGAGGCAGAACAATTGTTTTCCATAGCAAGAAGTTATTCCTATCAAGTTTAACCTGAATTACCTTGTTCATAAGGTTTGAGCAAGTCAGGTATCCAACCGAAGTGTTCTGATGTTTAACAAGAATACCTTGACTCTTCTCATCGGTTTTACCTTTCCCTTTTGCAGCCAGTTCCTCTGCTTCAAGTCTCCTTTGAGTTTCTTCGGGTGTTTGGGTTATCTCTTGTTCGTTGGATGCCACTGGTGGATCGGCCATGGTGCTCTGATACCAAGAACAAAAAACAGAGAATGCAAAAAACAGAGAACTAAAGAAAGTTTGCAAGAAGGGGAAACGATTTGTACTAACTTGCTTGAATAATACACTGTCTAGAGATATCAATAAATAAGGTAAAGATGAGTAGGTGGAGCAATTAATACATTTATGTGCAATATCCTACTAACCAATACAAAATCAAGAAGAAAAGTCGAACAATCTTTGTAGAGAACATTTCAATAATCATCGCATGTGTGTTAGGTAGCAGCAATCCAGCAGTAGAGTTAATGCATTCTAGCAGTAGAGTTAAGGTGTTGTGACAACGTTTACGCTGGTCGCTGACGCTCCTCGTTTTCACCAAGGAAAAGCTCGCGTGTGGCGAGTTGAAGTTGAGTCTTGGCCAGCTTTGAGTATGGCAGTTCAAGGTGAGTTTCAACGCAAGCTTCCACTCGTAGGTAACCTTCCAAATCATTAAGGAATCGATTGTTAAATGCGGCTGGTTTCTTTCTTCCATTAGGCTTTGGATTGCTGCGTTTTAGAGGATGGCACGACTCTCTTTTGGGTTTGCCAGAATTGAAAGTGCTTCTTATTGGTTGCGAAAATAGTTCTCATCGATGTTATTGGTAGCAAGGTTAGAGGCGCGGTTTATAGCTTCCATTAGGCGTGGTTTAAACTAAAGTACTAGTTGTCCAACTAACCAGAAGGCTCCATATTTATGATTTTAAGGCCAAAACTAATGCATTATTTCCTAGTGTTTTCAATGTTTAGAGCATGGCCATGTCTTTTGTTTGAAAGAATTGTAAAAAAGAATAAGAAAATGCGAAACAGAGAACGTATTGATTTACGTAGTTTACTAGCATCATGTTAGCTTCATCTATAGCTAGAGGACATAAACCATTGTATTTAAGAGATAAGAATACTAAAGCTTGTTAAAAGGGGAAGGAATTCAATTGTCGAGTTATGTCAAAGCAAACATAGCACATCTCTTGAATGAAGGAGGGGAATTATATGTAATTTGTAATAGTTAGCTCTTTATACTTTGCAGGATCATGGGCATAGTATCAAACTATGAATTGAAAGTATGTGTCCAAGCAATCTATATATATAGCCTTACACTGTGAGATTTACTATTGATTCAGTTTCATCTCTCTAAATGAATTCTCTAATGTAATTTTGTGTAAAATTTTGATGTTGTTTGAATTTTAGTTGAGTAAACTAGACACCAAATGAATGACCCCTCCAGGCATGACAGTTAAATTTTCCTCTCACGCTTAATTCTGAATATTTTTATATTGTCTGCTCTAGTCAAGTATGGATTAGATTCCTTTCTCACACTTTTCACTTGCCTTTGTTACATTTCTAAGGTTTTTTTAGATTAAATTAAGATGTTTAGAGCTCATGTAGAAGTTTCTTACATGTTAGAAAGTTTCTAGGAGAATTGCTTATAATGGATGATGCAAGTCTATTTGTTTCTTGTGTACACTATAGGGAATCCCAAATGTTTTTGTTTTTGTTTTTGTTAAGTTTTGTTTTGTTATGCTATGTTTTTTAGATAGCTTTTGTTCAATTAATTGTTTTTGTTAGGTTTAGTTAAATTGATAATTGGTGCATTCATCGATTTATAGGTTTGTTGCGCCTTGGTAACAGGTTTAAAGGTCATCACAAATCAAATTGACATACTTAGTGGAAAGGAAAAAATAAGTGATTCATTTTCTGTTTTGTTATGAAACTATTTGTCAGGATATATCTTTTATGACAATTTTGACCTATATTCAATTGATAAAAAGTTGGCATGATATGTTTTATATGACAATTTTGAATGATCAGGAAATAGAAATATATTGTAATGGTATACATGACAATTTTGAATTATCAGGATATTAAAATAATTTGTCATGATATACCTTCAATGACAATTTCATTATACCAAAAAGTGAATAAAAAATTTGTCAAAAAATACATAATATGACATTTTTAAACTACTACGAAATAATAATAATTGTCATTATATACTTTATATGATAGTTTTGAACAATTAAGAAATGAAACTAAAATGTCATGATATATCTTCCATAACAAGTTTGAATTAACAAGAAATGATAAAATTTGTCATGATATAGGTTCTATGACAATTTCAACTATAAGGGAAATCAATATAAACTGTCATGATATGAATTCTTTGACAATTTTGAAATGTGAGGAAAAAATTGTCATGATACCCAATCTATGACATTTTTGAACTATCATGAAATGAATATAAATAGTCATGATATAACTTCTTCGACAATCTTGAACTATCAGGATATGAAAATAAATCGTCATGATATACTTGTAATGACAATTTTATTCTACTAGGAAATAAAAATAAATTGTCATGAAATATACTTTATGACATTTTTGAACTACCAAGAAATGAAAATAATTGTCATGATATATTATTTACGACAATTTTAAACTATTATTCAATCATTGTTGTCATGAACGGTATACAATGACAATTTACAATTTTCATTAATTTAGAAAAATAACCCAACTTATGACTATTTAAAAATGTCAAAAAAAATTATACGATTTATGATAATTATAAATTATCATAAATAAATTGCATAAAACATACTTCTCATAAATTCATGACATTTAAGAATTGTCCTGAAAACTTTTTTATGACTATTTTAAATAGTCATAAATTGTATTTTATGACATTTTGTTTAAATGTCATGAAAACATACCATGACCGGCGATAATATGACATTTTTTCTAAATCGAATAATTGTTATAATAAGTGATATATGAAAATTAATAATTATCATTGAATGCATAATTCGTCGTAGTAACACCACTTTCTTACATTTTTTGAATGCAGAGAATTCTCTTATAATATATTGTTAAGTCCAATAATATTTTTGTTTGTTAAAACACTATTTGTTCTCCAATAATTTTGGGGTTTTTTTCTATTAATTTATTTTAATTCTGAAAATAAGTTCTATTATAGTCCTATATAAAATATAAATTAGAATACTTCATTATTTTGAAATAAATATTGATGTATTCTCTAAATTGGTTAAATTTAGTAGTCGAAGGATTTGTCAAGATAAAATTTTAGATTTAATATTTGATATTAATATAATATATATAGTTAATGAAAATCATAAAATTTAAATATTTTCTCAAAAGTTATCAACCATGACTCCTCAAATTTATCGATTTATTACAATTTATTAAACTTTTGTACTAAAAGAAAATTTAATAGCCTGAATAATTCATGCTTTGAAGACTTGTTATCATAATTTTATCAAGCTATTAGATTATTATAAAATGTTATCAATTTTATAAGGATACAATAATTTTTAATGGTAAGAGTTAAGCTTATGATTTAATTTTTAAAAGTTAAATTTATTAGTTTTAAACTAAACTAAGTGGGTGTAGAGCTTATTTTCAACCTCTTGTTCGTGGGAAAATTAATTAACAAGAAAAAAATGTTCGGAAAGAGAAAATATGTAGAGAAAATTAATGGCAGATCAACTCACTATAATTAATTTTTCTTTGGTCATATTTATAACAAAATGACATCGATAAAATTAAAGTATAGACCCATAAATAAATCGATAACAATATCACACTACTCTAAAATCTAGGAGCATATAAATTAAATCCTAATTTTAAAATCATAATTAATAAATAAATTATAAAATAATAATTATATCGACATCTTCCCTTAATTATATATGGATGACCTTTGTGACAATTCTTAAGTTCGACGTGGTGAATCTTCCTTGCTTTTTTTTTCTTCCAAATCAATGATCAACCTTACCATTTTTATTTGGACAGAGAAAATATTTCTCCATAATCATAGTATTCTTTTTGTTTAAATCCCTTCTCCGCCAACCTTGCTTTGTCAATTTCACCATTTGCTTTTGGAAGATCAATCATTTGCGATGTATTATTTTTCCCAATTCTCATCTATTCTTCGTTCATCGCTTTTTTTCATTTGGGATTTTGAATGACATGTTCAACTTCAATAGGTTTCGAATCGAAAAGAAAAGTAGATTATTTCTCCATCATCATTAACTTCATCATCAAGAAAACCTCGTAATCTTGAAGATGTGCAGATTGTCATGACATGACTTTCTATAATAGGTTTAATTGGAGCTGCAACTTTAGGTTGAACTGCGGGTGTTTCTTCTAAAATTGGCGTAAATATAAGAAATTTTTGAATCCATGTCTTCTGTTGTATTTCATTGTCATACTTCGTCTTCTACAAATGTAACATCCATTTGTATCCTCTTCGCTTATATATAATGAAAATTGACTTAACTGTCTTAACTGCCCTATCATCCAACTTGGATCTCGTTGCCTCAGGAACATCAGCATAGAAAATTGATCCAAATATTTTCAACGGTTGGACATTGGTTTGAATCCACTCGTTGCCTCAATAGAAGTTTTGTTTGGAAGAAAACTATAGATGATCTATTCAACATATATACTTCACATGATACAGCTTCAGCCCAAAAATAATTTGACATACCTTTCGCTTTAAGCATGCTCTTGGTCATATCCACGATTGTTCTGTTCTTTCTTCACAATGACTCTTAAAATCATTGAACTTGTATTCACCTCCCACATCACTACACATCATCTTGATTAATTTACCACTCTATCTTTCAACAAATGCTTTAAATATATTAAAGGAGTGGAATACCTCATCTTTGCTCTTTAACAGATAAATCCAAGTTTTCTTTGAAAAGACATCAATCAAGGTTACAAAATACTTGTTACCACCAATTGATGATATGTTCATTGATCCACAAACATCTGTATGAACGAGCTTCATAGGAAATTTAGCATGCCAAGACTCTTGAACAAAAAGTGTCATGTGATTCTTTCCAAAAATACAAGCTTCACATAATTGATCACGATGATGGATATTATGTAAATTTTTCACTAATTATATTTGAAAAGATTTTCCAAACTCCAAAAATTCAAGTGCCTAAATCGTAAGTGTCATAATCATGATTCATCATTCATTATAGCATTCAAGCATTTTGAAATCACCCATATTAAAATCTATTGAAAATATACGATTTTCTGATGAAAATGTTTTAAGAATCAAAATACCTTCTTTATCAAAAATTGAGAGTTGATTTCCAGAGATGTGCATCACATAACCCTTTTCAGCTCACTGTCTCATACTCAACAAATTATTTTTCCTATCAGGTACATAAAAAATATTTGAAATGTACGTGTGATCACCATTTTTCAAAGTAATAAGAATTTGTCATTTTCCAGTCACAGGAACGAAACTTCCATCACCAAATTTCTCTTTTGTGTGAAACGAATCATCCAAATCTGCAAACAGCTCCTTATGACCACACATGCGATTCGTGCAACTTGTATCTAAATACCAAGGATCTGGTCGTTTGGAGTTTCATTTGATGTAGCTACCATTAATAATGCATGATCCTCTTCGTCATATTCGTGATTACGATCTTCTTACGTATAATTGACAACTTGATTATCATCTTTTTTATCTGCACTCATTTCCATAATGGCTACACTTATGACAATTATAACATTCCATATTTGATTTATTATATGCATACCTCTATGCCCTCTCTGCTTTTCTCAGCACCTCCATGATTTTGGCCACCACAACCTTTGTTGGAATAGCTGCCACCACGTCGACATCCTCTTCCTCGTGAACTACAATGCTTTTGATAGGAGCTACGAATTGAGCTTTGTGTTTGGAAAGCCTCTTCAATTGGGTTTTCAATTTTACTGTCATTCATTCCTTACTCATGCGTTCGTACTCAATGGCCTCTGTTATTCATTCGTTGCTCATGTGCTCGTACTCAATGGCATTTTCAATGACAGATCCAAGCTTATAGTGAAGAAGAACCCTTGCATCTAAGAGATTAACACCCCATTATTCATTTGGAACAACCAAGAGGAAAGTTCTAGAATTTTGATTACCTCTTTGATCAAAGATCTAGAAGCAAGATATGGAAGATCTTGTTTTAAATTGAGCCACTCCACAATCAAACTTGATCAAGGTTAGATTGAATGGCTCACATGCATTCTATCACAAGAATTGCAAAGGAACTTATAAACAAATGACAAAGAATATATACTGAATCTCTAAGAAATGATCTATTGTAGAGAACTATTATTCATTCATCAAAATCTCTCCATTTTACAACTAAATTCATGACTTTTTATAGTATGAACAAATTGTAACCTAAAACATTAAAAATAAGTTTAAAATTAAAAAATTGCATAAAATATTATAAAATTCGAAAATTAATGTTTATTTTGCTAACTTCAAATTTTCCAACTCTTCTAGAGTAGTTGAAAATATTGTGGAATTCCATGATCCTTATCATCTTCCCCCTCTTCAAAAGGATTCGTCCTCGAATCCAAGTGATATCCTTGTAAGGAAAGCTTGAAGTCATTTGCATCACGAATTTTGGATCTCTTAAAGATCTTCACTTTTATGTCTTGCTCATAGCTGCATGTGAAAGTGAAATATGAATGGTATTTCTTCTGAAGCCATTTTCCTATGTTCTCGCTTTCTTGTCTATAGTCTAAATTTGAAGGAAACTTTAAGATTTGATCTCCAATGAACTTGTCAATTTCCTGCAATAACTCCATAGAAAAATTAGGTACACTTGGTTTAAGTGCACCCGTTACAATGCAAGTTTTTTCACTCACAAGTTCTTGCATGTGTTGTTTTGAATACAAATTAATGCTCGCCTTACATACTTGAATATAATCATATTTTTCTTTAATCTCTAGAATATTCTCATCACATAATTTAATAACTGAATCATTTTTTTTCTTTAATCTCTAGAATATTCTCCTCACAAAATTTAATAACTGAATCACTTTTTTTTTTAACCTCTAGAATATTCTCCTCACAAAATCTAATAATTGAATCACTTTTTTCGTTAACCTCTAGAATGTTCTCCTCACAGAATTTAATAACTGAATCTTCTATCTCTTTACTTTCCAAACAACTTTCAAGCATTTATGTCTCACATATTTTATCATTTTCACTTTCCTCTTGCTTTGTCTCTAATGAATATAGATGAACATGTGGTTGCACACATTCTTTTTTGTTTCTATGTCATCAATAACAACATCATCATATAAAACATCTTCTAGAAGCATGAGACAATCTTCTTCTTTTTGGATTGGTTGAGCAATGTTCCTTTTCAATGTTTCATCCCGCAAACTTAATTCTTGAGATAATTTGCTCATGTAATTTAAGATTTGTTGAATTTCAGCCAAGTTTTCTGGACAAACTCTCCTTGATAGATGATCACTAACATAGTTTCTGAAGCGTCTTTGTGCTTGGCTAATCATGGACTTTATTGAACGCTCTTGATGATACATGCTGCAAAAATAATTGTAAAGTGACAAGAAAACATGAACCTCACACACACAACTCACTAATTTTACACTCGAAACACTATTGTTTATCATAAACAAAGATAGGCTTTTGGAAAATGGCTAAATTGTGGCCAGTGGTAGACTAATATATAGCAAATATTGTAATAGTGAGCCTTACAAATCAACAAGACATGAAAATAATGAAGTAACAAAATCAAGAACAAAAACAGAAATGAATAAAAAGAAAAGTTGTTACAGAGTTTTGAATAAATTGCACACTGATTATGAATCAAACAAACGAAATATGATGTTACTATTTTTAATAAGTTACCTTCTTGACAATTAAAGATAACAATCAGATCTAAATTTTAGCAGAAGGACAATTAATCAAATATGAACGTTATCAAGACGTTTAGATTGGAAAGAAAAACATTGAATGCAGCAGTTACAAATTGCACACTGAATAAAAATCAAACGAACGAACGTATTACTTTAATAATTTCAATAAGTCACCTTCTTGAAATATTAAGAAAACAAAAAGATCTAAATTTGAAATGCAAGACAATTATTCAAATACGGACTTTCTCAATGTGTAATAACTGGAAAGAAGAGCATTGAATGCAGCAGCCATAAATTGGACAGTTTCACAAATATTTGAATTTTTTATTTTTTTCAAAAATTTGTGGAAAATCTTATGAGAGTTATTGGAATACAATACGAATTTCAAGTGATCAACATGAACAATTCAACTTTTTTTTTCTTAGAACGTATGCTCCCTCTTTTTTCTTTTTTTTTTTTTTTTTTGATTTTCAAGATCCAAAAAATGATTAAAAGATGGAATCAAGATCAGAACAAATGTTGAATGATCATGAAATTGAAAAAAAAAAATTAATGAAAAATTGCTGGAATTTAAAGATAGAATCAAATATAGAGTAGGTCACAAAGATGCAACCTACTCTAATACCAAGCAGCAAGAACTCTTGGAGGTAGGAGATTAACTTCTTCTTATGGATTTAGAACAACCAAGAGGAAAATTCTAAAATTTTGAAAGGCTAAAATTTCGATTACCTCTTTTATCAAAGATGTAGAAGCAAGATATGAAAAATCTTGTTCTAGATTGAGTCACTCCACTATCAAACTTGATCAAGGTTAGGTTGAATGACTCACATGCATTCTATCACAAGAATTGCAAAGAACTTAGAAGCAAATGACAAAGAATATGCCCTGAATCTCTAAAAAATGATCTCTTGTAGAGAACAATTTTTCATTCATCAAAATCTCTCCATTTTACAACTAAATTCATGATTTTTTATAGTATGAACAAATTCTAACCCAAAACATTAAAAATAAGTTTAAAATTGAAAAATTGCCTAAAATATTAAAAAATTAATGTTTATTTTGCTAACTTCAAATGTTCAAACTCTTGTTGAGTAGTTGAAGATCTTGCAGAATTCCATGATTCTTATTCGCAGCAACATGTTCAAATCTATGAGGTTAAAACTTCAACATCTTCTTCACCTTTGTTTTGCTCTTAATATGTTTCACCATTGGTCTTCATTTAGTTAGGACAATAATTCTATTGATGTAATCATCAAACAGTTTCCGTGGTCTTCATGTGCACAAACTCATATTGGCGTCTTAGAGTTTTGAAGACGTACCATTTTGATCTTGTCATCACCTTATAAGAGTCGACAAAATTGTCAAATTGAGGTTGTTGCTGCTTCGATCTGCTCAAATGTCTATCATTCATGCTTTGATGTGGATGAATTACAACGTCTGAGAAACTCCATTTTCCATGATAATGTTCATCTGTACAAAAGAGAAACATTGTAATTTGGGAAGAGAAACTATGACTACAAATTAATTTAATTTTTTTTTAACCATATTTATAGCCAAATTACATCGATAAAATTAGAATAATTATATTTTACCGATCCAAATTAACCGTATATTATTGAAAGGATTGATGATATATTGATCCGTATATTTTAAATATTAAGCTATTGCACATAAAAAAATAATAAAAAAAAAACCCTCTAATAAATAAACAAATATATAAATATAAATTACGTGAGAGACAAAATTAAAAATAAAAATAAAATGTTCCCAAAAGAGTGGCATTCAACGTTCATTTTTTTCTTTTCAAACGATAAATTTGACTAAAAAACACAGCTTGACGTGACAATTCCTCAAACAGATCGTGAAAAAATGAAATAAAAAATACCAAAAATCAAAATCAAAATGATATTAATTAACATCAAATTATCCAAAAAAACCATATTTGTACTTTTTTTTTTCTTCCAAAAAAACATAAATGTAAACTTTAAAAAAAAATCAAAAAGATAAATATATATATATTGATTATGTTAAACACTTGACAACCAAAGGATGTTTGTTACTAGATTTTTGAATTAGTATTTGCTAAATATTCTTAAAAAAATTATATCCAAACGAATTTTTTATTACCATTATTACTTCTAAATATTTAAATAAATTCTCATTAATTTTAAATTCTCTTAAAAACTACCTCTAAACAAACTTTTTATAGTAATCATTGATTCTAAATATTTAAAATAAATTTTCATTCTAAATGCTCTTAAAAACAACATCCAAACAAGTTTTTAACTGTAATCATTATTTCTAAATACTCAAAATAAATCTGCATTCTAAATATCTTAAAAACTGTATTTAAATAAGTTTTTGAGTGCAATCGTTACTTTTAAATACTCAACATAAATCCTCATTCTAAATACTAATTCCAAATACTTTTAAAACCTCAATCCAAATATCTCAAAACTTTAGGGGGATGTTTGTGCTTCTATTAATCAAAGGGGATAATTGTTTCAGTTGTTTGGGCCATCGAAAATCATTCTCCTCATAATCACGTTTTCCCAAAATCACATTTTTATTCTCATTTAATTAACTACTTTTTATTTTATCCATAACTATTTTCACTTATATCATACCCATTATTTTATTTTTCTTATTATCATTCTCCGCCAAACACAATTAATCATTCTCTGCATAATCATTTTCTTAACAACAAACACAATTAATCATTCTCCCCAAAATCATTCACTTTTTCATCCTCCTCCTAATTTCATTCTTCCTATAATAATTCTCATTCACTTTGACCCAAACATACTCTAAATTGATGGACTCTCATAATTGTTTTTGATATAAGATTGTTATAAAATTTAATTATAAAAACTAACCCACATCTAACTTTTAAATGAGAAATTAACCGACAAAACATGAACACAACATGATCTTATGAATAATAAAACCTAAATTATAAATTTGGTAAACATGATTTGGAGAAAGTTTTTTTTTTTTTTTTTTGAAACAAATAGATATATATTAATAATCAGCCAAACAAAGAGCACAATCATCCTCAACCTGGGAGGTCACCAAGAGGGGAGAATCTCCCGCAAAAATAAGGTCTATATATCCTCCATCAAAGAGGGAAACATGTTCAAAATCTCAGAAGTATGCCAGCATATCCGCCACCCTGTTACAAAATCTACTACACAATGGAAGTAATACACATCTCCAAGCATCACAGAGAGAAAATAAATATCAACAACAATATTGTTGAACTCAGAGATATCTCTATCATCACTCTTCAGAGCCTAAACCACTCCTTTAGCATCTGATTCCACCATTAGGAGAGGAAACCACGAGCACAAGTTCAACAAATTTTTCAGCCCCTCTCTAATCGCCACCCCTTCAAGCACCCTAACCGAACAATTCCTAAAACGGGCTTTGGTCCCTGCAACAATCGGCTTCCCTTTATGATCACGAACGATTTGGAGAAAGTTATAGTTTAGTTCTCATGGTTTTAAAATTTAGATTTTAATCTCTATCAATTGA
>JBBMEG010006747.1:0-35498 GCA_037832605.1 Cyclanthera cordifolia | reverse complement strand
GGTGACCGACACCAAATATCCGTGTTTTTGAAATTTTTTTTGTTTGACCGTCACCTATTCCCTTATTTGTAGTAGTGCAATTTTCATATTTCAACTCATACTTCAATTGTGCTGATGCGTACACCCCATAAAAGTATGAGTTGAAATGGATCCAAGGTAGAAGCCGTTGGGCTTCATCGTTGGCCTCAGACATTTTTTAGTGAAGAACTGATGTGTTCTTATGACAATTAATGTGTCAGAGAGTTTAAATGCGCACTTAGATGCACGAGAACTATCAATTATATCTATTTTTAATCGATAAAGAACTTCATGCATTGACTCAACAAGAGGAGGTATGATGCAAATTGTAGTCAAGTAGATATTACGCGAAAATATGCATCCTTGTTGCGCTAGCACTTGTTCACACGTCGTACAATGGATGTAAGATGCCTTATATACTCTATATAATAACTTTCATATCTATTCTAACACAATTTAATGACATTGTTTTAGATCTACCCTATTCACAATTCACTATATGAGGTATATGACAGTCGCAAACACGATGAGGTACAATAGGTGATTAAACATGTACGTGCAAACAATGGCAAACAAACCTTATGCCATGTCTACATGCTTATTTAGTCATTATGTACAAAGGATTAAACTTGCACTCATTTGTAAGTGAATTCTTCAAGACAAGTACACTAAGAAAACTTTCATGTGTAACATTTATACAATTTGGATGTCGCATCATTTATAACCACACAACACCCCTAGTGAGTTGGTCCAACCCCCTAAGGTAAAACATCTTGTGGGGAGACTAAAAAAAGGCAAGGATCTGCTCGCACATCAAAACAATGAGCATGGTGAAATGTGAAAGGTGTGGCAGATCAGGCACAACTGAAGGACTTGCAAGAATCCTGAATAGGTTGCTTGTATCCTTTTTGATAACATTAATTCATTTCTTTGTAGAGGAAGGGGAATCATGTGATAGAATTTAAATAGAATTATTGTAGAGACTAATCTTTGGGGTTGGGCTGACTTATTTCTTACATCCGACTTACACACAGATCTGTTTCCTAAGATGTTTAACAAATACAAAATCCTTATATGTGTACATTGACATAACAGTAGGTAGAGAACACATTGCTAAACTGTGACAAACCAGTTTAAAAAAAAAGGAAAAAAAAAGAAAAAATAACCCGCATCAAGCAAGATTCGAACCAGAATTTTCCAAGATGCTAAATGGACGTCTATGCCAATCTGCTACAAGCGTGTCTTCAAACTATTCGGTTTCAGTATTTATAAAATAAAATAGTGGACGTTCTATTTGCAAAAAAAAAAGAAACCTCAAATCTCAGAACCGATTCCCTTCTTTTCTTCCTTTTTTTTTCACGCGATTTCTTCCCCCTCCCCGTAGATTTTTTCTTCCTCACCCTTGCAACCCACCCCCCTCGTCTCAATCTCTCTCTCCCTCGCCGATTTCTCCCTCTCCGCCGCCTCCCCTCACCGCGACCGCCGTCGCCACGACCCTCGCCGCGACTGCCGTCGTCGCGCCCATCGCTCGTCGACGCTGCGAGTGTCCATGGCTTCGACGCTCTCTCTCTCTCCCAATCTGTTTCCCCCTCGTCTCGTTCTCGCGACTGCCTTCTCTCCCGTTCGTCTCACGTCGTGGAGCCCAGGTATGTTCTTGTCAATGTTCTGTTTTTCGGCTTGGTCAGCTTCGGGTAGTCTGGGTTAATGTCATTCTAAATTGTGGCGAGTTGTGTTCTTGGTTTAAGTAGTGAAGCCGAGAGTGAGATGGTTGTTTAAGTTGTAGTCGAGCTAGCCTTGAGTAGTTGTTCCTAGGGTTGTTGGTTCTGCTTTTCAAGCAGCAATTTTATGGATTTGCTCCTCGTTTGGGTTGTGCTACCATTTTAGGGGTAACTCTTCAAGCTTGGCTGTGATGGTGTTCGTTAGTTTTGTTTATGCTGGAATTAAAAGTTGTGTATTGCTGGTGTTACTGTTGGAGGTGTTCGTTCTTCAGTGGTTGAGTATTGTGAAGTAGTTTTGTATTTATGTTGAGTTTGGCTCGAGTTGGATTGAAGGTTTAGTGTTAGGTGAGGTTGGCAAGATTAAGCTCGAGTCGAGTTTAAGTGTTTCGGAGTTCGCTTTGTGTGGATGGTCATTGTTTTCGGCGTGGTTTTGTTATTTGGGGGTTTGGAAAGTCTATTGTTTAGTTGTCATTGAGTCGCTTTGGCGTCGTCTCTAATTTTTGGCTGGCCTTGTTTCATTGTAGGTTCAGAGGTTTACTCGAGTGCTCCCTTGGGGATCGATTCTCGTCCGCTCAGTTCTAGTAAATGAGTGTAAGGGACCCTAAACGGGTGTTGTTGCTTGTATTTACTTAGAAACATATACTTGTTGTAATGTTCGTTCGTATGTAGAATTGTATTCTTGCTTGGTTGGTTCATTTATCGTGTTGCTTCAACCTTATGGCTCGTTATTCCTGATTGAATTGAAAACATGTGGTCTGTGATCTGGTAGGCTAGAATGTGGATTTATATGTTGTTTTATTATGCTTCGTGTATTTCAAGCTGTTTATTGCTCATGTTTAGATGCTGGTAGGATTTCTTGTTGATTTATGCACTGAATCCTAGGCGAATAAGGTGGTAGATTGCTTATGATGCGTTCTTCTCCTGTATGTACATGTGGAATAGATTATAGGGTCGTTGCATGCATTGTGTGTTGATGTGAGTGTCGAGTCATTTTCTTGATAGTGTGAGCATGTCCGCCCGACGGCCTTGACATGTCTCTGCTCCGCCATAGGGTGGTTGCAGTAGATCATAGGGTCTGTTGTTGCATGGCACGTTAGGGAACGACCCATAGGGGTGGTCGGATGCGGCAACGTTCTCTAACGGACAGAGGTAGTTAGATGTGAGAGATTGTGCTTGTGAAGGGATGGATTGCAACCATCCTGAGAGCGACACGTGACCATCGGGTCTGACCATAGGATCTTTTAGACGTGTTGGGTAACCGACCGCGGTCGGGGTTCTCGCAGTCCTTTCTGGTACCTAGGAGCTCCTCGAGGGTACTATTGGGTTTAAACCTAACTAGTTTTTATTCTTTCTATTACAATTTTTTATTCTCCTTATAACTATTTTTCATCCGCATTATATCCGTCATTTTATTTTCCTCATTATTATTTCTTTCACACCAAACACAATTAATCATTATTCTCGTAATTATAACTATTTTTACTAATTTTTTTATGCATTAGTAACGTCCGTGCTATAACCTAACGGTTATGGACCGGGTCGCTACATAAACAAAAAGTAATGATAGTTTATAACTATAAATCTTGCAACCTGAGATGTGTTAACTTGGTTTTTACAGCTAACCTACGTGTATATCTATTTATTAAGATGTTCAATAAATGCACATTCTTATATGTGTATGTTGACGTACCAACATACTCTAAGACATCCACATATATGGTATACAACAATTCAATCTATCTTATTAAATCCTCAAAACTAAGACAATAGTTATACTTTTAAGCGTTCAGAGTAAGTGGTTTAATTCATGCACATAACTCACCCTGACTATGTGCATGTATCATAAGCTAACCTTGTGAAATTGATTGCAAATTATTTTTCATTTTAAATTTTGGTTATACATAATGATATTTAGTTTCGTAACATATGACTACAATTTTAAAAAACCATGCATTATACAGTCGATATAATCTCGTTATGACACACATATCTCCCTACCGTGGTTGTATGCACACTGATATTGCAACATACACCACAACTTATCACCTCTCTCTATTGCGCCTACATACTCTAAAATGTGTATTAAAATAGGTGGTGCAGAACAAAACTGCACACATCCTTGTATATCAAAAAAACGTAGGACTCGAGATGTGTCTTAAACCGTACATGCATACATAAAAAATACAGACCTCTTATGCAAAATTAATTCAAGGTTTATAAAGCATAATAGTTTGATAATCTCAGTAAACGCACTTTCGACATTCAAATTCTTCCGATACTAATGATCACCTAAAAAAGCCCCAAACTTACCAAAAACTAATTAGACCATATCCGTCATAATTAAAACACATAAAAATGGAGAGATATACCCCATCACCCACCACCCCTGACCTTGGCCATAAATGGCGCCATGAACATTAACGAATATTCACACAATTGTATGTTATGACATTAGGGGTTGTGCCCTAAAAACCTATTAGTTTTTAATTAAAGAACAAAATATTAATGTTAATCATTTTATGTTATATTTTGGTTATTAATAAAAGTTATTATTTTCTTTAATTATACATTTAATAATCAAACGTAATTCAGCCTTAACGCATTAATTGGATTATTGGAGTTACGCCCATGGTTATTTGGATGTACACTTGGATAAGTATGTGAGACATACAAGTGGATCTAATTCTAATTAATGACTTAAAACGTATGAACTAAGACAAGTCTAAGTCTTAGCGACACTGTTGGTACGACTCACTTTCCAAAGGGTTGCAAACAACCTAATTCAGGTTATTTACGTGAAGTTTTTATATAAGACGGTACCAAAATTTTATGATCGAGCTAGTAATTCTATTTTAGACTCACATCAACTATTTTCGCTAAGGATGATCATATGTCGATGTAATCTTAATCTTGAGTGCGTTGTGAACTCTTACTTTATGAAAGCATCCTTTGATGTGCAAGAATGAGACAAGCCAAGTAGCACTGAGTCATTAAGCCTTCCACTTTGAGGATTGTGGTAGTGGTGGCTAGGATGCAACATTACAAGAAGGAAGGCGCACCTTCCCTAATATTGAGGAATATGTAGAGTTGTTCCATTAAGAAAAGAATTCGGGACTTGAAAAAGAGTACTCGCCTCTTATTGATTTGAGAGAACATTGGTTTATAATGAGACTATAAACAACTTATTCATTAGAAGAATCAATGGCATATGACCGATTATATTCGTGGACATAACATGTCCTATAGCATAAAATAGTTCAGCTTAAACTTTTAGTGGTATAAGCTTGTCGTTAACGAATAGGGATTGCATCCCGAAACGTTTTAGCTTTCAATCTATAGGTCCACCGATCCCAAGTCATTTTATTAGAGAGGGAATTTGAAAAGTTCTAACTCATAGATTAATTATGTTGAGCATAATTAATATAAGCTGAATTTGAAAAGTTCACAAAATTGGTGTTCTTGTTTCCTCCTCCATAGTCAGACCCTGACAAAGTTATTACAACTTCCTTCTCTAAAGCCTTTCCACCAAGCACTGAGTGTAGCAAAGAAGTCATAGCCTGGAAGATTTGAGGAGATCAATCAAGAAAGTCTATGGAAATAGTCGATCCTACTCAAGATAAATACCAATCATAATTGATTAGATACGTCATTCAATGTGAGTATAAATTAATGAACTGCATGTCAATCACCTAGGGTATCACATGTATATTAATTTTTGGGATTAAACAATAAAATTATTTTTTTTGTTATCACACGCTTCCTCCATGTTAATTGCATGCTTCTACCCTCAATTCCAAACACATCATGCATCCAATCACATAAGGAACCTAGTTTGCATATTAAACACATATAACACATTGTATGTTAAACCTCTAATCAAATAATACCTAGCATGTGTATTGAAATAGAAGGGCAAACACCTGAAATACCAAAAATATGAAGAATTGATACAAAACTTATAAAATAAAAAGTCAGTCATTATAAATACCAAAGATATGAAAGAGTTGATTCAAAGCTTATAAAAGCATCTCGTTTGATAATCTCAAAATAACAAAATATGATAATTCACATTCCAACATTAGCAAGGAAACACAAAAACGAACGCACACACTTAGAAACCTGACTAAACGCATGTCCATAAGAATCTAGACAACATCAATATATAAAGAATTTCATGACTGGCTGAGTCTAAGATCAATAAAGACACAACTAATTCAGATAGCACTACTTTAGTAGGGGGTTCCAAAATTTCAGCCCATTTTCGCTCCTACTTATTGACAAGCTACAACGATAGTTGCCCCTGGTCCCGCCCCATATCGTTATGGTACCCATCATTAATCTGAGGTGAATTGGCATATTAGAATGTTTACAACATGTATTACACAAACTTATACAATGGAGCAAAAAATACCTCTGCAAGTGCAAGTCTATTCTCATCCCTTCTTATGAACGAATTCATCGTTATGGTTTTGCTACTTGACCCTCATAGTTGTGGACGGGCATTCCACCAGGTCGCATGTCATTGTGGATAAAATAATTATAATCAAACACCAAGATTTTGCAGTATATGCATATACATGTAAACCCTGGCCCTTTTAAAACTTACTAGAACTCAACACAATTTCCCTCCATCTTGAGCTTGTTAAGTAGTATCCATTTGCTTATCTAGCTGATCACATCATTTATGCACTCACCATGATCATGCAGGGTCTGCATTTTATACACAAGGGTTAGAAATATTTTACTGTATATAAAACCCCACACATAATAAGGAGCAAACCTGTGAATGAACGCTAGAGAATTGCGATGTAAGATGATCATAAGCTGAAGAAACCTAAGTTGCTGCAAGAGAGTCCCAAAGATTCTATGCCAACCATCACTACAAGGGTCGCTAAAAGGGTTATCTTCGTCATCCCAATCTCTTGGATTAGTTTGTTAGTAAATGTTGGGATATCTATATTGTTAGATAATGTACCCTAAGGCCTGGTAGTTTGTATTTAAAGAATAACTATTTAATGTTAGACAATTAATGTAATGTTTCAATTATTAATAATAGATATTAATTTCATTAATTGTGCATTAAATATACAAATGGCATTCACCATTATCGAATTAATTAGATTAATGGTGATAGCCCCATGGTTATTTCGATAAACACTTGGACAAGTATGTGAGACATACAAGTGGATCTAGTTCCAAGTTAATAACCTAAAACATCTAAAGTATGTGGACTAAGACAGAGCGACTAAGTCCTGGTGACACTGTTGGTACTCGCTTTGCAATGATTGTAAACGACCTGATCCTAGTTATTCATATGGAGACACGTGAGTGGAGGTGCCTACGCAAAAATGAGCTTTTGTATAAAACAACACCAAAAGTATTGTGACTAGTTTAGTAATTCCACTATAGTCTTGCATCAATTACTTAAACTATGATGATCATAATCCAATGTGACTTTAATCCTAAGTGGGTTGTAAACTCCTCCTTTAAGAAAACATCATTTGATGTGCATATGTGAGATGAACCAAACAGTGCTCGATCAATATGCCTTCCACATTGGAGATTATCATAATGAGTGGTTGGGAATGCAATGTCTCAAGAAGAACTTCACGCCTTTCCTATTATTGAGGAAGATGCAGAGTTTCTCTCTTCAAAATTGTTTCTAGGTCTTGAACAAAGGGTATCTGCTTCTCATTAGCTCAAGAGAACACTGGCTTATACTGAGACTATAAACGTATGTTCATTAGAGGAATCAATAGTGCTTAAGGAGAAGCATGTAATCACATAGGTAGGACAAATTTCTCATCTTAAGTGTGAATTACGAACAAGCTCATGAAGGACCATATGATAGATGACCGATTATACTAATGGATATAACTAGTCCTATAGTTCGAAATAGTTGAGTGCACGCTTTTAGTGGAATAATTATGATGTTGACGAATAAAGATTAGATCTCAGGTTCTTGTAGCTTTCAACCTATAGATCCACCGTCCTCGGGCTAGCTAATACTTCCTCGTACAATGTTTTATTAGAGAATGAATTTGAAGAAGTCAAATTCACAAATTAATTTTGTTAAACATAATTAATAGGGGCTTAAGTTTAATTTATTAAAATTAGTCATTAATATATTAGGTGTATTAAGTTAATATTTATTTGATAAATATTAATGAGGAGTAATTAATTTATTGGATAAATTTATTATAAATAATTATTGAATAATTATTTGTTAAGAGATGATTAATTAACATATTAGACATATTAATTGTATTAATAGTTATCTAATAATTATTAAGGATAAAACTAATTAATATGTTAGGCATATTAATTGTATAAATTAATATTGGATAATTATTTAGTGAGAGAAAATTAATTAATATGTTGTATAAATAATTATTAAGGAGAGAATTAATATATTTGATAGATTAATTGCATATTTATTTAGGCTAATAACATATAAGATATATTATGAGATTGAAATTTATTGGATAAATATCAAGTAAAAATAAATAAAACAATATATGAGATATATTGTAATTTTTAAAAATCTTATTTAAAAGAAAAGGGGAAGATAAAATATTTCATTGGAAATATTTTAATATTATTTCCAATATCTTTTGGTATTAGGTATCACATATATTATTTTTCTTAGTTTGTATTGTTCATTCTCTATAATAAATTAGAGGTTTGTTAGGTCTTCATTCTCATCTCGTTCTCTTCAGAGTATTCCATCTCAACACAGAAAATATTCTCAGAAGTTGATTTTTCTTGTTTCTCCTCCATAGTTAGATCTCTTACCCGATTATTCTAGCTCTCTTCTCTTAAAGCTCTCCACCACCGAGCACTCAATTTAGTAAAGATGTTAGAGCCTGGAAGAAAGGAGGAAATCTTTCAAGATTATCCAGGAGAATAAGAGATCCTACTCATCATAAAGACTCGCCAAATTAAAGAAAAAGTGTGATACTATGTGAGTATGAATTTATAACACCAAGCAAATTACGTAGGGCAAATGCATGCAGATAATGTAAAATTTTTGTAATCACACGCTTCCATCGCATTAATTACATACTTCTGCCCTATATTCTTAACACACATTACTATTTATCTTTTTGCCACCCTTATTACCATACGCCAATTAAAAAAGGAAGTTAGCACATTGTTGTTTTGTACGTAAAATAGAAGATATACGTATACATACCTCTATATGGGCTGATCCTTCGGGACACCGATTACATAGGCACCATTTTCTAGCTCACAACTACTTTGGAAAATTTTTGTAAGTATTTCATAATAGCTTCAAGGTCCCTACAACCATAGACATTTGGGGTTGTAAAGCTTCATGCCTTGCCAAACCTCTTTATTCAGGGCTACAAATAACGTGGACCTGATGAGGGATTTTAGTTTTGCTCGGCTACCACCTCTCATAAGACTATTGCATTCATGGTCAGCTGATTTCTTGTCCACAAATGGAGCAGAATATAACATCATGATTTCAGCATCGGTTGCCACTAGATTACGTATCTTCAACTGTAAAACAATATTTTTATTGTGTCACGATGCACAATTAGAGATAAGACACAAAGAAGTGAGGTTAAATGAGTAGAAACTTATTAAAGATACCTCAAAGGCATTTGTCAGAAGTTTCTTCCATTCAGGTTGAGAGTGAGACTCCCACTTTAATATCCATGGAAGATTTTCGCCAGTACATGTTGCATAATACAGTAGTTTAGAATTCAACTACGGAATCATCTGGTAAGCCCTGTCCAATAAAGCATAAACGAATTCAGCCATCCAAATTGTGTAGTTCACCTTAGCAACCATCGCATTTCGTACATTTGTTACTAGCAACTGGTATATGACACGCCTACATGGGTAATTATTGAACACCTTTAGGTCATCAATCATAAAGAGGTGATCATTCTCACCAATAACATTCCTCTATTTTTCTAGGAGGAAACTCTCATGACATCTTGTCCATGTCATCCTTGATAGCTTTCTTGTTAACTTTAAAGGTCATATTCAACACCGACCTCTTAATAACTTCATCATCATTGAAGTATCCATCCTAAAGTGCCTTTTTTTCCTAAGTAGCATCTATTTTCATTAGGGACTTGTAATAAGGGCAAACTCTCGTAACCCGAAACCCAACAGTTTCCCTTAATCTTAAATGTTGTTTGTAAAAACATCTTGGGCTTACACTGCCTTTGGATAATGTGCAAGAACATTGGAATAATTCTTGATTTGTCGAGAAATTTAAGAGGTGTCCAAAACATGTCTCCCTAAACTGTTATACAAACTCAACACCCAGATTCTTTTGGATTGTGGCCGTTATCTCACTTTTAAAACCTAGGTTAATTTTGATGGCTCTAGATCTATGTGAAGCCGACATGACTTAGTCATCATCCTAAACACTGACAAGATACAACAATGTTCAATACTTAATGCTAACAAGCATAGAACCCACAAATATCGCAGATCTATATACACAATAACATATGAATTGCCACCCCCAGCATATATATTAAGCCTGCAAAAGCACATGAAACGTCCTAAAAACTCGCGTGTATGTATGCGTAAGTACAAACATTATACAGTCCCCCTGTACATATCTGGACATATTTTAGAATCTCACACTATAAAGCAGTGGTTGCATAGACATAACTTAACACGCAATGTCATAGAATGAAATATGTGTATAATACTATATATACAGACAACCAACACAAAAATGGATCAGTAATATAAATGGCGTACGTAGGTGTGTACCAACACAAAAATGGATCAATAATATAAATGGTGTACGTAGGTGTGTACCAACACAAAAATGGATCAGTAATATAAATGGTGTACGAAGGTGTGTACCGTTTTAAGGACATCGATTGCTTCAACAACTTTCATCCTCCCCTCTTCTGTCCCTTTTCTTTTGCTTTCTTGTCATCATCAGTCTTCATACACAAAAATAATTAAGATATTTGTTGATAATAAACATCACGATATAAATTGCAAAAACATAACGTATGTACCTTCAGTTCGTCTTTCCCAATAGCCAGTCCCTTTAAAGGATGTGGGAAATTCTCTTGACCATCCTTTCTTGACGTTGCCTCATCGTTATCATTGTGAGAATCACTCTGCATTGTTGACGAGGCACCTTTAGTCTTGTCACCTGATTGTAGAATAGCAGAGAGGATCAACAAATCTACCTAATATTTAAAAGATTGATGCAAACAAATGGTTATACCTTAGCCGAGGGGATGAGGGGGGGTTCTCTTATTCAGGTGTTTTCTGATAATGATTCAACTAAAATTTATGGTGCATCTTAAGAGTTTGAGATTAAATTCAAATGATAAGCTAAATTATTTAAATAATTCAAAGTTAGAAATCAATTTCACCAAATAAATTAAACAGTGATAATTGATCCTTTAACTCTAAAATTGAATATATGTCTACTCATGCCTACCCAATTTAAGTTTTTGAACTCATTACAACAAAAAATATTATTTTTTCTTCTTTAAATATTTACAAGGAATTTGTATGATTATTAATTTTAAAATTTTGAAGATTTGTTGATTAATTTGTTACTATGACTTTCCAAATGCTAATATATGTTTATTCTCATTGATTTTCATGTAGAAAACTGTGGATACAACATTTTTGTAGTAGTGTATTTACTTATTAATTTTTTTTTTATCTTGTAAGTTTGTTATATACTTTATGAAAATTTTCTTATTCATATTTAATAAAATAAAAGAAAGAAAAAGTTAAGCATTCATCCACTACAAGAAATGACCCCTTCAGCGTCAGAGCTTTCTGTCGCCGAAGGGGTCTATTTCCATCGCCTTTAGCTTTAGTGACATAAAACTCTCCGTCGACAGTTTCATCGCATGTGCCCCATCGGCAAAGCCAAATGCGACGAAGACTTTACTTTCATCGTATTTTCTCTTCACGAGCGACAAAAATTCTCTCTGTCAGAAAATAAGGCAAAGGCGACAGAGGCAATCTCTGTCGCCTTTGCCTACCACCAACGACAGAGGATTATTTTGTCGCCGTAGAGAGCAAAGGTGACAAAGCTTTGGTTCTGTCGCATTTGGTGGGCAACTACGACAGAATAATACTTTGTCGCATTTGCTTTTTTTTTTTTTGCTGAATATTTATAAATGGGTTTTAATTGCTGAATATTAATTGTTGAATAGTTATGAATTTAATTGGAAATGTTTGAGTCATTTGAACATTGAAATTATGAAAAAAAATTCTAAAACATCAATAACGAAAATGAAATGGTAGAATTCATTACATAATAACAAAATCTTAATACAATCTTAATACAATCTTAATAACATAAAGAGTGAAAGGAAAATAAATAACGTCCATAACCTAAAGAGGAAGACCTATCCCTATACGTCGAACGGGTCCTTCCTCGTGTTGATCCGACGAACTCATTGTATGTCTGCAATGAACAAGAATTTGAATTAGAGTTTGAAAAAATTTAAGAAAATCAATTCTAAAGAAAATCGGGCAACATAACGACGTATTTTTATGTTACCGAAAATAAAACCTGTCAAAAGTAGTTCAATTCATTTCAATTAGTGGCTATATTTTCTGTAGGATAGCCACGACACATAATACAGAAAAACGATGTTCGAATGATGGCTAACTTTGCTGCAGGATTGCCATCATTCTTAAGACTTATGTGAAAAGAAAATTAAGTTAAGTTCGTAATATTGTGTACCTTTCACTGAGATGCTCTGGCACTGCCCCCGCCCCCGCTCTCGCGCATCCTCTGCATTGCCTCAAGTTCGTGTTCATCCTTTCTTGGTTGGCCATTATCAGTGTCTGGTTTTCGGTTAACTCCTTGACATGTTCCTTCAGTTGTGTGTTCTCTATTAAGATCTTCTCAGTTTTAGAATCTCCTTGAGACCCACTGCTAGCTGAAGAGAAAGAAGATGTTCTTCCTCGTTTCTCAGGGGGCAAGTACGTCGTGCCTCTTATGCCGTTTGCTCGCGTTTGTAACATAGTTTCGCATATTGCTTCCTGTGTTAATGGGGTCCCTGATGCAATGGATGATTCTCTTAATGCATTCATCTTTTCCTACATAATAAATAAGTAACTTTATGTTAGTGACGCCCTGAAATAAAATTACTTTAACTTAATAATTAAGTTCATAACTTACATATCTCTCCCTCGCCTCGTCGTTAATCCATTCTCCATTTGCATCCTTATAACAAAATGCCTTGAACACATCGACTGGACCAATGAGATCATGTCCAGCAGCGACTCTCTAAATTAGAAAATGATATTTATTATAAAGTTAATTTGAAGAAATCAATTATAAACACGTATTAAGAACGAAACAATAAGTTCGTACCTCTTCGATAATAAATACGAAGGATATAGGCCCGACTTGATGGTTGTATGGTAGGGCGGCTCTTGCTTTAACTCCACGTTCATGCTTGGCTTCTCATTGCTAAGATGCCCACTTGTTGCACAAGTAGTGCCAATCTTCGATGTTGCTGACAGTATAGTGGGGCCTATTCATTCAATCTTCCAGTGGTTGTTTACTAAAAGAAAAGAAAAAAAGTTAACTTCATTTACTAAAAATATTACATACTAATTAAAATAGATATAGTTAAGTATATAACGTACCAGTAATGTGTGTATAAGGTGTATCTATAATCCTTCAACCGAAATTTCATCAGTTCCTCGATTACATCACTTACGAGCTTATTATCTAAATCGAGGTCGAAGTGAGTCTGTCAAGGAGTGTAAACACATGAAATTAGTATCAGTAAGTACATTGAATACTAAAATGTAAATGTAAGGATTCATTACCTGGAGGTTTTATTTTACGAACTTCCTTTCCACCGGAGTGATTTGCGACCAATCAGCCACCTTCACGGGAAAGGATTGTCGAACCAGTACTCCGACTTGGTTTCTTAACGCATTGGCGTTCTTTCCAACAACCTTCTTGTCCTTTTTATTGAACTGTACTTTTAGCCGCCCCTCCTTAGCGACCCTTTTGTTCAAGTTTTCACCTTTTGACGGGCCTCGATATATATCGGGTAGTACTACTGCTACTACTACCTACATTTAGAAAATGAACTGTGAGATCGAAACCTTTTAACATCATATATAAAAGTTTATAACAATTCGATCTTACCTCCAGCCTGAGTACCAACTTGCGTAGTGGTTGTCGCAGGTATGGAATCAAGCTCCATACTACCTTCGGTCTCGTGCAAAACCGAGTCAGTAAGATGTCTCGATGTGTTAGGCATATTGATAACTTGCAATTATAAAAAGTAGTACTTTCATAAGTCTAAATGAAATAATGTACAAAGAATGAAATAAACAATTAAACTAACACTTAATCTTCATCATTACTATCGATGTCATCATCCTGGTCTTCGTCATTAATGAATCTATTTTCATCTTTTTCATCATCATTCACAGATTGCTTCATTATTGTTGGCTCAACATCAAATCGACATATCAAATTGTCTTCTAAATACTCGTCCACTCTATTTCTGCCTTTATTTACTATGCATTTCGGTTGATCAATTAGTCATTCTCCAAACTTAATTATTTTTCATCTCAGGGACATCCCACAAATTTTTATTGGAGACTAACTGCACAACTTTCCAATCTTTTCCATGTTTAGGATCGTCTATATAGAAAATTTGCTTCGCTTGGTTAGCTAGAAGGAATGGCTCATTTTTAAACAAGTATTGTCATGTATTAATCGCTCTTATCCCAAAATGACTTTGATATTTTCCTTTCTTTTTATCTGTGTTGAACCAGTCATATCTGAACATCATCACTTTTCTCGCACTCATGAATGAAGCTTCTAAGACTTCAGTAAGTACACCGTAAAAGTTGTTCGAGCCATCTGAACTATCACCTTCACCTTCAACCATTATGCTGCTATTTTGTGTAACATGACCAACATCATTCGTTATTGTACTATAACGAACTTTATTCACTATACAAGTTGTATACGATTGGTAAAGTGAATTAGGCCTCATAGTCCTTGCGTATAAATCATTACACTTATTGCCATTATTTCACAATTCAATAACTTCTTTTCTAAACCACCCAGGAAACTCTTGTTCGTGTTTTTTATATAGTTCATTGGATGTTCGAACAGTTGGTCGAATCAATTGTAGATATTGGTGCAAATAATTACGTATTGCATCACAATTATTTAGAATATACCAATGCGGGCTCTTCTATCCAATGGATTCAACATCAGATTTGCTGCCATGCATAATGGACGGATATTTTGTCGGTAGACCCCATACTTACCAAATATTTCTATATTCGGATTAGTATCTTCATTCCTATATGTTCCATTTAGCCTAGTCTCCATGTCGTTAAAATAGGACGAACAGTAGTTTAAAAACTCATTCATCACATATTCTTCTGCTATACAACCTTCTACCCTCGCTTTGTTTCTCACATGAGCCTTAAGAGTACCTAAGCTTCTTTCAAAAGCGTACATCCAACTGTAATTAACCGGCCCAACAACCTTACATTCATACGGCAAGTGAACAACCAAGTGAACCATTACGTCGAAAAATGCTGGTGGGAAGATTTTTTCCAATTTGCAAAGAATTATTATTATGTCATTTTGTAGGCGATCCAACTCAGTTACACGTAACGTCTTCGAACATAAATCTGAGAAGTACCCAAAAAACTCAGTAATAGTAGTACTTACAGCCTTCGGTAAATATTTATAAACACCAACAAGGATTTGTCTTTATAGCTAAATGTGGCATTCATGTGTTTTCAAACCATTCAACTTTCCTTCATTCAAACTCACACATCGAGAAGTGTTTGATCCAAATCCATCAAGAAATTAACTGATTTTATGAAGTTTAAAAATTCCAATCTCTCTTGACTTGTTAGAGTATAAGTGGCGTGCGGCTTCACTAGCTTGTCACCCGACCTCTTTAAGTGTAAATCTCTTCGTATTTTAAGATTTTGCAAGTCCAATGAAGCATTAAACGTATCTTTAGTCTTTCCTTCAATATTCAATATGATTCCAAGCAAGTTGTCGCACACATTTTTTTAATGTGCATCACGTCTAACTTATGTCGTATTAATAATTTTGACTAGTATAGTAGCTCAAAGAATATACTTTTCTTCCTCCAATTGTTATCAGAGCTTTGTTTCCTTTTCTTAACTTGTTTCGATGGATGTTTACTTAAAACTGGAAAATTAATGGTTCTTAGTTGGTCTAAAATCTCTTCCTCTTCCCAAGATTTAGGAGGTCCGAAAAGTTCAGACTTCCTATTAAAAAGTTTACTTTTATGCCAAGAATGGTTCATCGGTAGGTAAAGTCGATGCCTGGTATAAGAAATTTTCCCTCTAATTCGAACACTCGATGTTTGTTCCTTACAAACAACACATGCTTGATAGTCTTTCGTACTTCATCCCGATAAATCGCCATAAGTTGGGGAATCATTTAAGTCCAAAAGATAGTAGCATGAAGTTTAAATTTTTCTTCTTTGAAAGCGTCATACGAGGGAACCCCGTTACTCCATAATTCCTTCAATTCTTCAATTAAAGGTTGTAAGTAAACATCAACCTCTTTCCCAGGAGATTTCGGACAAGGAATGAGCAAAGATATGATGGAATTTTTTTCCTTCATGCATTTCCATGGTTGAAAATTGTATGATACAATCGTCACTGGCCAAACAGAATACGCAGTACTCATATTCCCGAAGGGGTTGAATCCGTCGGAAGATAATCCAAGGCGCACATTTCGAGCATCTAACGCGAAGTCAGGAAAGTCTCGATCTAAATGTTTCCATCCTTCGGCATCGGCTGGATGTCTTAATACTCCAGACTCTTCAATATGCTTCTCTTTATGTCATCTCATATCTGAAGCATTTTGTTTCGACGCAAACATTCGCCTAAGTCTTGGAATTAATGGGAAATGGCGCAACACTTTATGCAAAATTTTTGTACCTTTCTGTGTTATTACCTTATACCGAGACTGATCACATATCAGACACCGATCAAGGTCTTTATACTCATTCCTACAAAGTATGCAATCGTACTTGCACGCATGAATTGCATCGTAAGTTACTCCTAAATCACGCAATCTGCATTTTACTTCGTAAAACGAACTAGCTATGCACGAATTAACTTTAGAAAATGCATTGTTCAAGAACTTCAACAACTCATCGAATGAATTGTCACTCCACTTGTTAGTGACCTTCAAGTACATAAGCTTGACCAAAAAGTGTAACGAAGAGAATCTCGTACATCCATGGAACAATTGTTTGCACCCTTCCTTCATCATATTATCCATTTTTCTCTTTTGCTCGCTTTCCTCACCAATGCTCGGATTATTAATTTTAAATGTCTGGTCATTTTCAACGACATTTCTGTTTCTATACTCTCGCGATTGATATCATTTAACATTTCAATTATGTCGGCGTCGGTATTAATGAGATCAATAGACTCATGAATATTGGTTCGTTGATCCTCTATTCGGCTAAAGTCTAACTCTCCCCGTCTTTGACATTCTAATCTAGATAAATCCACAGGTTCACCGTGGTATAGCCAATGCTCATAAGATGGTAACATTCCATGAAAGATGGTAACATTCCATGAATTAACAGATGTCGTTCTACGTCTTCTATAGAATGTCATGAATTATTCATGCATTTCTTACAAGGATATCTAGGTAGATCGACACGATTCACGTGATTCTTAGCCAATCCTAAAAACTGTTTAACACCTTCGGCGTATTCAGATGATAATTTGTCCATATTTCTAACTCAATCTTTATTCATAATGTCTTCCAAATTAATGTAGCACACTCTTTTTGTTGTTTGAACAAGAATCCTACATATGATTCCTGTAAACAAATTTATTAGAATGTGCTACATTAATTTATTTAAGAACTGAAAACTAAAAACTAAAAACTAAAAACTAAAAACCAAAAACGAAAAACCTAATTCTTAGTCTTAAAACATAATAAACTAATATATCCACTTGACCTATTGATAAGTTCAAATTAATTATCTTTATTAAATCTTATTTTCTTATATTTGATTGAATATTGTAATTGTTGTGAATATTTTTCCATATTTAATTTATAATTTGAATTGCCAAAAAATTAGTGAAATATGTGTAAAATTGGGTTTTAGTTTGAATTTAGGAAAAAATAAAATAGAGAAAGAAAATTAAAAAAAAGAAAAAAATATATAAATAAAAAAGTGGAGTCTACCACTTCCCTAAAAAATAAATGAAGCAAAAAAAAAAAGTGGTTGGTGCCACTTCCAAAAAAAAAAAAAAAAAAAAAAAAAAAAATCAAATTAGTAAAAAAAAAAACTAACGCCACTTCCCACGAAAAAAGGAAAAAAAAAACTTTGGAAGATTTGATTTTTGTTTTTTTAGGAGAGAGGAGAAAACAAACTCGATTGCGATCAAAATATTTGGTTTTTCGGCTTTATAGAGAACACATAACGCGAAAAGAAATTTGATTGGCTTTATCATTTTTGTGGAAAAGCAGCGGGCCAACATCAATACAAAAAGCAGCAACTACACCTTCAACGATCAAAATTGGATTTTATTTCAACTCTCTTTGTGTATTTATTTATTTATTTTATTCATCTGAGAAACATTTTGTTGTTTTCGGTATGAATAGCTAGTTTTCCATTTTCTGATTCAAGGGTATTTTTAGTTTCAATTTTTATTTTGTTAGGTTTTTGGCCAAATGGAATTTTTCTGGATTAAGAATTAATTGTTTTTTGTTCTTATTCTTATGATTAGTTGTTGTTAAATTAAATTGACGACTTAATTTATCATCAATTGATTAGTGCTATATACGATTTTGTGATATGTATAAATGTTTCAAATGATTATATTGTAGCAAAGGGTTAGCTCATGTGTGTATAATTGTGGCTGTTCCAAATTATACAAGTTGCATAATAGGAAACAATTAAGCAAAATTACTTGATTTGCAGCTATCTTGATTAGTTAACTTTTGGTTTAGTCGTTCTCATTAATTTAAATGCTATTGTTTAATTGGTATGGAACGCCATCGTGCCCAATCCATTATACAGTATGTTTGAGTTTGATGCTAGGTTAAGGTCAATTAAATAGGAGAACAAGTGCGATGATCAGAAATTACAATTGTGTTAATCAAATCCTTGAATTAGAATTTCTTTCATATAATTGTTTGTTTTATTAAATTTTATTGTTCATTTAGAATTTTGTTCAAACACAGAAATCTCATTTTTAACATTGAGAAATTAATTCATAGTTCCATTGTGATTCGACCTGGTTCCACTATTTTTACCAGTTAGATTTAGAAAATCAGTAATTTATTTTGGCGGGCTTCGACAACCTGACCACCTATCCTTTCCAAATACATAGGCTAGGTCATCGTAATGTGGGAATGACTTGTTATTCATACCCTTCGCATTCTGATGCGTTTGAAAGGAAATATATATTGTAAGATTCATAAGTACATTCAATCTTTAGTTATACATAAGATATTGTTTAATACTTGAACCCATGTGTCAAAAATAGAGGGCTCCACACCTCAATGCACTTGTATGCATCATTCCACCCAAAGCCGCTGTAATTATTTCCAAGCATCTCCGGAATAGCTTGGTATTGTCGTTTCAAACTCTTAATCCTACTGTCGATGACCGTGGTTGAAGTGATTGGGTATCCAGGAATCTTCTCATGCATATTCATAGAATTTCGTTGTGGTACTTGTTCCTAAAAGCACCGTTGTTAGATTTCCATCCCCCAACTTGCACTAGGTGGACCAACGCCTGAAAAAGAATATTGTCTTCCAAGACAGTCCAATTGTGACGGATGTTTCTCGCAGGTATTGCCATATTTCTACATTCTTTACAATCAAAGTTTAAGAATATTCACATTCATTATATGTACGACATTAAGGTAATTGTACAAAAAAACATCTTTCTACACATTGTTTCAACATACACTATACCAAAAAAATATATAATGTAAAGATGATTAGTCAAAGACCTAGAAGCTTAGGCGGATTCAAACATTCGTTCGTCTTGGCAATCTCGAAAATAAGACCACTAAGGTGATGTCTTGACGTAGTTGATGTTAGGGTGGTTGTCTATTTCAGCTTGGGATTGAACATGGTCAACTTCTCCTAATATTTTCAATCCAATGGTTGAGCTTATCTCTCTACATATCAAATTATGTAGTAAACGACATGTCATGATGATCTCCACTTGTACCTTCGGTGTATGGAAAGATTGATTGCGTAAATGGCTCAATGATTTTTTAGTGCACCAAACACTCTTTCGATTATATTCCTTGCCGATGAATGAGCTTTATTGAAAAACTCTCTCAAGTTTTGTGGCGGATTACTATCCCTCCAGTTTGACAAATGGTAATGCTCCTTCTACAGGGGAGCTAAAAAACCTTTGGCATTTTGATAACTAACATCACATAAGTAGTAGTATCATAGATAAAAAGAGTAACTCAATTTTGGTTGATTAGTAAATTGAAGTATTATGCTAGAAATAGTGGTTAGTTACCATTAGGGACGTTAAATCTATTTTCACTTGATAAAGCATCTCTAAGTACTCTAGAGTCAACTACTGAACCCTCCCACCCAGGTAGAACGTAAATAAACTCTCTACTTCAAGAGCACACAACTAAGACATTTGTTGTGATGAAATCATTTCTATTCCTAAAGGAAGCAGGTTTTTAAGTAGGAACATGCATCTCGATATGAGTACCATCCAATGGGCCAGACAGTTTTGCATGGGTTGAAGAAAAAGAAATGAACTTGGTCTTCAAACTTAATGAGTTTTGTTACTATGTATGAATAATGGTTACCTTAAACCATTAATATCTACTGTCCGTACATGATGCTTGAATTGGTTCGGGCTTTTCAATAGAACCTCACGACAGCTTATCACATTAATAAGGACATTTTGAAAGTCTTGTGATACTATTTCACCAGACCTTGTAAAAATGCGTCGAATAACGCGGTTCTTAACATCGTGAGCCACTATATGTAGAAATGTGTCTACCATTTCATCAACATCAATGTAGTCTGTACCACAAAGTCCATCATGAGTCCATAGTGTTACGGTCATACTTTCGATTCGTGCGACACCATAATTTTTTGCTTCAATCATGGTCAGCCTTACGGGGAACTTTAGCCCCAAACACTTCTCTCCAAACCTTTTGTGGCTTCGTTGTACTTTCAAGCGAGGTTCTCACCCTCGACTAAGCTCCATTCAAGATACAGCAGAAGTCTTCTAGGACATATATTTCATCTGAGCGTGCATTCCTTGTCAAACGCAACTCTAGCCGACTTGCCTCTACTCTAGGCCAAGTCATAAGGCTTGTCCTTGCCTCTACACTAGGCTAAGGTCATCTCAACGCAACGCCGCAGGTCGATCCTCCCTCCAGGATCGTTTAGAACATAGTTTGACTCAAACATCGATCGAGGACTTCGTCGGGGTTCGTTTAAACCTGAAACTGGCCCAAACGGGCCTTTATAGCAAAAGCGAGGCTAAGTGGGTGATCTCGGGACATACCGAGACCAACCGGGGCAATATAACATAAATCGGAGCTCATCGGTGCATTATATTGAAAATTGGAGAATAACAGGCAAGACCGTCCAAAACCGGAAAAACCGAGTCCATCAATGCATACATGGGCCATCTCGAGCCTCAGGATGCCACTGGGCTAAACCGCTCATCCGAACATGCCTTCTCTGAGAACGGGTTGATATTTGAGCTTGCTCGGACATCCATCATCCGAGACCTTGATCGGGGGTCGGCCCATTCCATGCCTATGTCGTGCCAAACTGCATCTCGGGCCGCCCTCACGATAATCATACTAACCTCCATCCCCAAGAAGGAGCGCAGTGTCGGCACACCCATGCCATTCGACACTGTCCTCGGGAACCCATGCCGAGGAGACACTCAAAACGCTCGTCTTGCAAGTGCTCGCCCACACCATGACACACTCGTGTACCATAGGGTAGCTGACTTAGGCCACAGGGCCCAGGAGTGGTGGAGAGCCAACACCATGCTTCCCCCTATACTGCATTTTAGGCCATTTTATGATGTGGGAGGCTTGCACGTCTTTTTGGGAAGGAGACATACAGCAGCGTGGAGAGTTCGTCTGGTGTCCGATCGACACCAAATTTGGCGAGCTTACATATTTCATATAGACGAACCTTACATATTTTATAGGCGCGACATTCGAGATAGTCACCCGTGGCCCGACATCAACCCACATTGGCTTAACATTGACTCTGCCGACTATATAGCCATGCCTTCATATTAGCAACCCAACTTTGTCATGCTTTAATACACTCTATTGGTGTGTTGGATGATGCCCAAACTCCTCGGACGCATCATGGCACTCAAAGCATTGACCCCCTATGGGCCTTACGGGTGACACTGTTGTGACCCCTTTGCTTTCCTTTGCACGAGTGGGGTCACGTCATACTACCACCAAGGTATGACCGTAAGAAGTATGGATTATTAATCAATTTAATAAACGTTTGATTTATAATTAGGAAAAGTTATGCTTTTGTAAAATAACTTATGCAAACTAAATACATACATACATATATATGTACATACATATATATATATATATATATATATATATGTGAGACTATAACTTTAGAAATTTAAAAATAAAATAGGGTCATCCTCAGTAAATGGGTGCATTATGAATTTCTAGGTTGAGATCAAATGCTTCCCATATTCGTTATTTTAAAACAATGCTAAAACAGTGGTAGTAATAGGAAAAACAAGGATCAATTTTAAGCAATGAACATGAAAAAGATATGTTTAACACAAATTACCCGTACATAAGTTTGATGAACAAAAGAAAAAAAAATAGTTTACTGCAAAAACTAAACAACAGATAGAGCATGAATATGTACAATTGATGGAGCAGAGATAAGGTGGGTAGTAATACATCTAACAAAGTCACATATATAGGAAATATTGAAGGAGTAGTGGGTGGAGTAAAATAAATTGTCTCTTACAATCAATTTATTGTAGTGTAACATTGTGAAATAAATTTTTGAATTCGAAATAGAGAATCATAAATTTGGTGGTCGAGTATAGTACAAAATCGATTTTAAGGAATGGATAAATTGAATCTATTGAGAAATAAATAAATGAAAAATCTTTTATATGCAAAATCTGTTTAAAGGAATGTACTGAGAAAATCATAAATTTCGTAGTTGGATGTATAGAATTTTCTGCAAAGTTTTATTTAGGTTGATCACAAAATACCACAAAAATTACAAAAAAAAAAAAAAGAAAAAAAGAAAGAATATAGTTTCAAATAAAAAAAATACATGGAGCATTTAGTTTCAAATTTCATCATCATTGGGTACGAGGGATAGAAAAACTTACTTGGATCCGCTCATCTTTCAATTCAAAAGTTCCATCTCCTTTCATGCCAAATAACTGCTTGTAGATGCAATCCGAGATCGCAAACGATGCATGCAGCAAAGGACAAAGTAGATCGGTGGCAAGAGAGAACCATTTCAATGGTGAGAGGTTCGATCTTGTACAAAAGAGTACTATTTTGACGGTGAGAGGTCAGATCTATAAAAAAAAACCCCTAAACAAGAGTCTTTCACTGATCCAAGAATCAATTTAACCCTAATCATGGAACACAACAAAAATACTAGGGAAATCGAATGTCAAAAATTGTTAAAGAAAAGTAAAATCATAATATCGAACAAAAAAAACCAAGGTTGCTTTGTTTTACAAAGCTAGAGCTCCTTACAGGATCCCTGTAAAATCTCATAAATATGGAAAATTGAACACTCGATCCCAACCAAGAGTTAGTTAGAATGGTGAAAACTCTTAGATCACACTTAGAACCTATGATGATCACTCTTAGATCGTAAGACAACTCACTCCAGAATTAGTTTGATCAAATGTAACCTCTCTATCATATTCCCAAGGTCGGCCTAACAAAATATGTCTAGCATGCATAGACACAACATCACAAAGAACTTCATCTTTATATCTTCCTAAAGTAGAATGAATAAGTGCTTGAGAATTTACCCTAAGTTCTTCTTTGTTTGTCAACCATTGTAGCTTGTACGGTTTTGAGTGTGGACGGGTAGTAAGTTGGTGTCTTTTAACAATAAAGCTACTTACAACATTCGTGCAACTTCCACTACAATGACAACAGTACATGGGTTTTCTTTAACTGAGCATCTTGTATGAAACAAGTTTAATTCCCTCTTTGATCTTCAACTTTTTATTCTTTGATTTGCAAATTAAGTACCCTTCTTGTGATTAAGGAAATGAAGTTAGCTTCTTCAATATAGTCATCATCATTTTATTTATATTCAACCTCAAATTCTTCATTATGCCATTTTTCATCACCATAACTCTTTTATTAACACATTCCTTTCTCATGTGCCCATATCCTTTGCACTTCAAACATTGAATATAACTAGACTTCTCTCTTAACTTCTTGGGAACATCATTCTTTTTAGTATTTGAGCTCTTGACCTTTACTCTTTTGGCAGCCACAATTTTCCCTTTTTGTTGCATTGACTCATTTCTATGCACAAAACTATCTTTGCTCCAACTATTAGAATTTGAAAAAGTATGTGCTTTAGATTGATACCTTTTCTAATGTTCGTTTTCTTCCTTCAATTGAGCTTGGATTTTTATGGCACAATGATACATATCTTCAAGGTAAGGTGGTGGATTTCTATCAACCGGATGAGCAATTTCGCGATCTAAACCTCCAAGGAATCTTGACATGGTGTTTTCATTTTCTTCTCGAATTTTCGCTCTTTCCATCAAGGACTCCAACTCTTGATAATATTCAACAACACTTTTTGTTCCCTGCCTCAAAGATTGCAATTTAGTTTTCAAATCTCTTTTATAATGTTTTGGAACATACTTCTTTCTCATAACTTCTTTAAGCTTTTCCCACGTGTCTATTGGATCCTCCTCTTTTCTTCTTCTTTTGGATTTTAGATGGTGATACCATTCACCCGCATGGTTTGTGAATTCAACAATGACAAGCTTCATTTTCTTGTTCTCGTTATATGTGTTATAATCAAATACATGTTCTATCTTCCTTCATTGTAAATATGCTTCAGAGTTTGTCGTCCCACTAAATGGTGGAATTTTGAGTTTAATTCTAGCAGCTTTATCTTAATACACTCTTTCCATCCTTCTCGGTTGTATGATGTTTGCACGATTATTTCTTCCTTCCCTTGCATGACCTCTTTCTCCACCTAGTCTTTCTTGTCCAACTAAATCTAGCATACCTTCATCTTGCAATGCTCGTTTATATCTTTGTTGATGCACTCTTCTTTCCTCTCTTTCTTCTCTCATCATTTCCATCATACCTTTAATGGCTTAAAGAATACCATTAATATCTGGAACCTCTAGTGCTTTTGGCTCATCATGTGACATGTTGCAAATAACAAAATGGATCTCTCCAAACTTCTCACACAGATTTCACTCGGGACACTCGTGTTTGTCACTCAAAGGTAGGCCTTTGGTATTAGGTCAAAGATGTAAGGGCTGGTCTAAAAAAAACAAATTGGTGCAATCTCAATTTAAACTTGAAATAAAATCAATTAAAAAATTCAACACTCACAAACTAAGACTAGAACAATTTAAACTTAGGATCAACAACTCAAATTTGAAACAAAGCATAAACAACTACAAAAGAATTTCAATGTGCCTTGGATCCTTGAAACTTTTTTTTCTTTTTGCTACTGAACTTTTTTTCTAGATTTTTTTTTTGATCCAAGAGCAAAAAAGAGATTCATAGGAAAGTAGATCTAAGAATACACTTGCTTCTTACAAAAAAAAAATTGAGATAAAAAAAACAATAAATAAGAACAAAGTAAAGATAGTTCACCTTTAGAGTTGGCAAAAAATGTCGACTAATGCTCTGATTCCAAATGATAAGCTCCAAGGTTGCTTGGTTTTACAAAGTTAGAGGTCCTTCTAGGATTCTTATAAAATCTCACAAATATGGAAAACTCAACACTCGATTCGGATCAAGAGTTAAGTTAGAATGGTGGAAACTCTTAGATCACACTTAGATCCTATAATGGTCACTCTTAGATCCTAAGACAACTCACTCCAGAATTAGTTTGATCAAGTTTAATCCAATGAATTGAATTTACATTCAAACCTAAAGCAAGATTTTTGAAAAAAATAAAAAAATACCAAATGGGATCAAGAAAACTCTATCAATATTCTATCCAAAAAGAGGTATTACAAGCAATTTTAAGTTCAAAATTTTGTACATGGTTTGGAATACAAAAGATCTCAAAAAGCTCTTAAATGCACTTTGTGGAAAATAAGACCTATGAAGCCAAAAGTCAAATGAACATCAATTGAGAGGCTTAAATGCTCGTTAAAAGGTACATTGGATTTAAATACACCTAACAAACTCATCTAAAAAGTATTAAGTAATTATGAGCTTGTTTGACATGTTTGAAATTAAAAAGTTCTAAAATTTGAAATTTGGAAAATTCTTCATTAAAAGTTCTACAATGTTGAATTTCAACAATATATGATTTCCTTCATGCCATCTTTATTCCCTTCATATCATCTTCATTTTATTCTCTTCTTGACTTGTTGTGCTTAGTAAATGAATTTGACCTCAAAATCCTTTGTCTTTTTTTGTGCATTGGCTAGCATTTAAATATGTAATTTATAAGCGTGCCTCTTGAATCTTCTTTGTCTTACTCCTTGTAATAGGGCCTTCATGTACATGAAATGGGTCGTTGATTGGATTAGTATCAGGTCAGATCTACAAAAAAACCCTAAAAAAAGAGTCTTTCACTGATCCAAGAATCAATTTGACCTAAATCATAGAACAAAAAAAAAAAAAACTAGGGAAATCGGATGTCAAAAATTGCATAAAGAAAAGTAAAATCATAATATGGAACAAAAAAAAAATCCAAGAGACGAACTTAATTTGGAAGAGAAATCGAAGAAATCAGAGAAAGATGAAGTTTGAAATTAGAAGAAACAAGAGAGAGAGAAAAAAAAATTATCGCATGAAGTGGAAAAGACGATTTGTCTAAATACATGAAAAGATGATTTGTTAAAAAAAAGAAAAGAAAGAAAAGACGCGTGATTTACTGGAATTTGAACAGTAAACACTGTTCAAATCCGAGTTTAATACTTTCTTTAACCCGGATTTCATTTATCCCACCAAACAAGTGTTAAAGGGGTTAACTTAATCAGGCACTAAATATGCAAGTAATAGTCTACTATACATAAATTGAACTTATTTACTCTAAATTTATTATTAATTTATATTAGTGAGCAAACAAGAATTATTTCCGTTAATGTAAAATAGATAAGTTAATAATCAATAAATTATGTGTTTGAATTCTCAACTAATATTGTGGTTAAACTAAAAACTTAATTTGACTTGATTTAAGAATTTAACTAAATCAATCAATTTTAAAAAGTTAAATTTATTGACTTTATGTGCACTTTCAACTGTTTCTATGAGACATATTGACATTACAACATTAAATATTAAAGAAACTCGTAAGATACTATTTGCTCATCGTGGATTGAATTTTTTTTAGTTACTTAAAAAGAAAAAAATTAATAACTCAAATAGGGTTTTGCACTAATAGGCCGTTTAGGGAAATTATTACAAATATAGTCAACTAATTAAAAAAAAAAATATTCATAGCAACAAAAATATTAAAAATTACGAAATTCAATATGGTACAATACAATATTCAATACAATCTAAATATACTATGAATATATATTATAGTATAAATGCAGTGTATATATATACACCATGTACACATTTCAAGCACGTACATATTCAATATATTATAAATATAATAATAATACTCGGTGTAATTACTCATCAAAGCATGTAGTGGAATGTTGGTTTTATAATACAAGGACAAAAAACTATTAATAGTTTGCTCGATAAGAAACATGAAAGAATGTTCACAAGAGCAATAAAAGAAAAATAAACATGATGACATTGTCATTGACAAGCCACCATTGCTTATTCAAGATTCCAAGATCAATTGCATAGTGGCTGAAGTATTGAATGAAATTATGCAATCATCAGTAGGTTTAATCGACCAAGCAAGTTCGAAAAAGAGTTACATCCATCAATTCGATCCATGCACATGTTGAAGAAGTCTAGCCTAAGTCTTTTTAGGCCTCGTGCACATTAAGTTAAGTCATTTGTGTATATTTTCTATTTTTCTAATATACACTAAGCATTTAAATCCCTAAAGTTTAGGATATATTTAACTTGGATCCATTATTTTAAAGAACGAGTAACCACTTCCTGGTTAGTTTAAATTTTACAATTTCCATTCCTAAAGCTTAGTTGTTTGACTTGGATCTCATGTTTAAGGAAGTAGTAACCACTTTGTAGTTAGTTGAGAACATGTAAATTACCATGGTCAAAAGTGCTAACTTAGTCAACTATTTTTTAGGATTTAGTTGTTATGTTTAGAATGTTAGTTTTACTTTCAAACATTGTAAGTTTTCTATAAAAGATAGACATTGTACAAGAAATAAAACACATAAAATTACAAGAACTTCTTTTCTTTGTCTCATACTTTGTGAGTTGAACTAAATATCATTTGCTAGTTTGACTTTGGCACGTTGAATGATGATATTGAGTTCTAAATTCAATATAGTAGTGAATTAGTAGTTTATATTTAATTCAAAAGCCCTAGGAATTAGTTGGAGTAGTACGACTTTATCTCGAGTTGTTGTAAGTCATTTTCTTTATTTCTTTTTTTGATCCTTATTTGTACAATTGTGTTTTAAGAAATTATAAAACATTTGGTATCATATCCATGTTTTGGTTTGCCTCAAATTCATGTATCAAATAATTTATTTAACCCTTTAAAATGGCTAGTGGGAGCAACAATGATCTAGAAAGTTTGATTGCATCACTAAGACAAGAAAATAAAAAAATGGTGCAGGAGAAAGAGGAGATGGAGCTGCAAATGAAGTATATGCAAGATCAACTTTGAGAACTTTCACTCGTGGTTGGTAGGAAACGAGGAGAGATTCCTACGCCACCCATATTTGCACATGGAATAGAGGCCGAAAAGCAAACAATTTGTCCATTATAAGAGAGTTCAATCTTCAAGCAAGAAGAAAGTAAGCTCCTTGGGTTGCAAATGACATCAAAGTTGATATCCTAAACTGGTTAAGGGTTTACATGGAGGAAGATTTTTAGAACCAAACAAAAATTTTGGGTTTGTCATTTCTTCAACCCATCCAACCCTATGCAATAAAGCAATATGACCCAACCCAAGCCTATATTTTCAAGTTTGGTTGACAATATATAAAAAAGTGAATAAACGATGGTTGATACTATACTCGAGCCTAGATTAAATATTTTATTAGTGCATGTTATTATCAATATACTAAAAGACTATCTTTTTAATTAATTTCTCTTTTAACACACCCATTAATATGTGCATGTGTGTATGTATTATTTCTTAGTGCGAGTTGGGTTGGGTTGAATGAGTCAAAATTTGGTCAACCCTAGAACAAACCGAACCCAAAAAAAATTAAAAAATCATAACACAACTCAACCCAAATAGAATTCTAACCAAAACCAAACTTAACGATTTGAGTTGGAAAGTCAGGGTTGCTCGAACTTTTCGTTCTTTTGAACACCTCTAATGATGGTAGATTTGATTTAGACGAGTTTGTAGAATGAGTAAGAACTATAGAACGGTGTTGATTTCAATCAAACATTAGAAGGTAAAAAGATAAAAATTTTGGCCTTAAAATTGAGAAAATATACATCTACATGGTGGACTAATGTTTGTTCCAAGAGAGAACGAACAGGAAAAGAAAAGGTCAAAACATGGCCTAAAATGAAGCAACTGCAGAAACAGAAGTGCATGCCTTCCTATTACATTCAAGAAAGTTTCTCTAAACTTCATTCTCTTAAGCAAGATTCAAAATCGATAGAAAATGAAGATACTACCCAAACAGAAAATCATGCCTTCTTATTACATCTAAGAAACTTTCTCTAAACTTCATTCTCTTAAGCAAGGTTCAAAATTTGTAGATGAGTATTCTAGGGAGTTTGAATACTTTCTTATGAAATGTGACTTCAATGAAATTGATCCTTAATCTCTTGATCACTTATGAGGAGGATTGGAGCCTAGAAATGCAAACATAGTTGAATTACATCCTTATCCACATTAGAAAAAGTTAACCATGCTAGCCTATAAAGTTGAGAACCAACAAAAGATTAAAGGTAAATTGAAGTTTTATGCTCATTTACAAAAAAACAACTCCCTTTCGAAAAAGGTTTCCCCACATAAAAAACCAACGCACTTTACACCACAAAACTGTGGAGCCAGAAACAAATACCCCACATTTAAAAACTCTAAGTCGATGTTTTTGATGTCAATGCTTAGGGCACCTTGCCTTAGAATGTTCTAACAAGAAAATCATTGCTCTTGTTAACTTTGAAGAGTTTGAAAATCAATGCTCTGAGGAAGAATAAGAAATGGAAAAATCTTATGATCAAGAAGAAGTGATTGGACAAGATGAAGGAGAATGCTTGGTTGTGAGAAGAACACTTAGTGGCGTTGTTGCTCAAGAGGAGAGTTTGCAAAGGGAAGCTATCTTTACACAAGATGTACTATTGAGAATAAGCTATGCTTGTAGATCATTAATGAAGGAAGTTGTACCAACATAGCATCTTAAACATTGTTTTCAAAGCTCAAACAGCAAAATGTACCACATTCCTCACCATATGTCATACAATGGCTTGATAAAAAAAAAGTATTCACTTATCTTTTCGAGTTTTACTTTAGTTAATTATTGGCAAGAAGTATGAACATGAAATTTGGTTTCATATTATGCCTATGGATGCATGTCATATGTTATTAGGCATAACTTTGGTTTTTTGATAGAAGAATCATGCATGATGGATTAAAAAACACTAACTCATTTGCTAAAAAAGTTGTAAGGTTGTTTTAACTCTTATTATGCCATAAAAAATGAATCTCAAACTAAACACTTCTTTCACCCTTCTAAAATCAGATATGCATGAGTTTGAGTCATTTAGGAAGGTAATATTGATGAGTTTTGATGAGGATAAATCCTTAAATGAAACGGAAACATATCGTCAAGTCAAATTATTGCTGGAATACTATTTATATGTCTTTCTAAATGTTATATCCCTTGGGTTGTCCCCTCTTAGAGACATGCAACAAAAAATAGACTTAATTCAAGATCGATACTCTCAAATAAACAAGCCTATAAAACCAATCGAAAAGAAATTATTAAAATCAGGCATCAAGTAAAGGAGTTGTTGTTTAAGGGATTAATTAAGGAGTCCTTGACCCTTGTTGTTGTGCCAACATTTTTAGTCCCTAAGAAGAATTGTGAGTGTCATATGTATATGAATAGTAGGACAATTAAATAAATCACCATCAAATGTCACTTTCAACTCCTAGATTAAGTGAATTATTGGATGAATTAAGTAACTTTGTTTTCCAAGATAGATATGAGAAGTAGGTATCATCAAATTTGCATTTCCAAATATGGTTAGTTGAAAACAACATTTAAGACTAAAAAATGGTCAATTGAGTGGTTTTTTATGCCATTTGGATTATTAAACGCACAAAGCACTTTATGAGACTAATGAGCCAAACGTTGAAACCATTCTTAGTAAGGTTTGTTGTGGCTTATTTTGATGATATTTTGGTGTATAGTACAAAAAATGGAGTTTTTGATCACTTGAAGCAGGTATTTGAAGTTCTAGCTCATGAGAAGTTGTATGGGAATTTAGATAAGTGTTTGTTTTTACCAATGAAGTTACATTTCTTGGATATATAGTCTCAGCTAATGGAATTGAAGTTGATGAGAATAAAGTGCAAGCAATCAGAGAATGACCAACCTCTTCTTCCATTCAACAAGTTCAAAGCTTTCATGGTATTGCCTTTTTCTATAGAAGATTTGTAAAGCATTTCAGTTCCATAGCAGCTCTAATGAAAGAATTGACAAAATTGAAGCATTTTGTGTGGAATCCATAAGCCCAAGCTACATTTAATGAAATAAAGAGACAACTGACCACCCGTCCATTACTTGCTTTGTCTTATTTTGATGAACTTGTAGAGTGTGATGCCTCTGGAATATGCATTGATGTTGTTCTATCACAAAAGGAGAACCTCATTGCTTATCTAAGTGTGAAACTCAATGAAGCCAAACAAAAGTATTCTACTTATGACAATGAGTTTTATGCACTAATTTGAGCTTTAGACGATTTGCAACATTATTTGGTGTTCAAAGAGTTCATCCTACATTCTAACCATGAGGCATTAAAGTACATAGAAAGACATCATATGCTCCAACTTCATCATGCTTAATGGGTGGAATTTCTTAAGCCTTCAACTGCACAATAAAGCATAAATATGGAAAATTGAACAAGGGAGCAAATGCTTGAGCAAATGCTTTGTCTCGAACACACCTTCTGAACAATTTAAGTTCAAAACTCATTGGTTTTGAATTAATGAAATAAAACTATGTGGATGATCCTAATTTTTGTGCTATGTTTGCCAAATGCAATATACATAGTACTAGTGTATTCCAAAGCATACTTAGGCATTTTGGCATTAAAAAAACTATAGATTTGATGAGTGAGTACTTCTATTGGCCTAAGCTAATGCGAGATGTTAAGCACTTAATTCGAAGATGCATTACTTGTCAAAAGGCCAAAAGGCATAAGCTTTCCCAAGGTTTATATCTCCCACTTCCAGTTCCTCAAGCCCCATGTGAAGACACATCTTATACTTCAACATTGGTCTACCCAGAGCTCAAAAAAAAAAAAAAAAAAAAAAAAAATCAAACATGATTGTTGTTGATCAATTCTCCAAGATGGCTCGCTACATTTCACGCCATACTACGTATAATGTTGCTCATGTGGTAAATTTATATTCTAAGAAGATAGTTTGCTTCCATTGAATTTCCAAATTTATGATTAGTGATGTGTTACAAAGTTTCTTAGTCATTTTTGGCTAACTTTATGGAAGACGATGGGAACCAAACTAAATTTCAGTACGTCTAATCACCCTCAAATAGATGGCCAAACTAAAGTCACAAATCAAACTCTTGGCACATTGCTACGTGTTTGAGTAATAAAGAGCATTTGTCAGTGAGAAGAAATACTATTTCATACTGAGTTTGCTTACAGTAGGGTACCTCATAAGACTACGAGTCTTACTCTTTTTAAGATTGTATATGAGCATAATCCCAAAACTTTGATTGATTTGATGGCTTTGAATACCTCCATCAAGTTTAGCAAGTAAGAAGAATAAAAAGCAAAAGACATCAAAACACTTCATGAGAAACTTCGTGATGTAATCATAAAGATGAATGAGAGGGTCAAGAAAAATATAGACAAAAGGCGCAAAGAAGCTCAATTCAAGCAAGGTGATTTAGTTTGGATTCATCTTCCCAAAGAGAGATTTCCTTCTACAAGACGTTCTAAGCTGAGTCTAAGATTAGATGGTTTTTGTCAGATACTTGAAAAAGGTGAATAACATTGCTTATAAGGTTATCTACCAGGAGAATATGATCGGCTATCTTCTAGCCGATCTTCTTCCATACTATGATGCAGGTGATGGTGTCCCAAGTTTGAGGCCAAAATTTTCTCAAGAGGGGGAGGATGATGGAATTGTCATTGACAAGATGTCATTACTTATTCAAGATTCTAAAATCAATTGGCTAAAAACATTGAATGAAAATCATGCCATCATCAGTAGGTTTAATTAGCCAAGCAAATTCGAGAAAGGTTAAATTCATCAACTTGATCCATGCACATATTGAAGAAGTCTAGCCAAGTTCTTTTTATTCTTCATGCACGTTAAGTTAAGTCATTTTTGCGTTTTCTATTTACCTGGTATAAATTCAGAATTTAAATTCTCTAAAGTTTAGGATATGTTGACTTGGATCCTTTGTTTTAAGGAACAGGTAACCACTTCTTAGTTAGTTTAAATTCAATTCCAAGCTTAAGAGTTGTTTGACTTGGATCTCATGTTTAAGGAAGAAGTAACCACTTCTTAGTTAGTTGAGAATATTTAGGTCATAATCAATAATGCTAACTTAGTCAGCTAATTTTTAGGAATTATTTACTGTGTTACATGGTTAGTTTAATTTTCTTTCAAACATTGTTATTTTTCTATATTAAGGAAACATTGTACAATAAATAAAACACAAAAAAATATAAGAACTAAATATCATTTGTTAGTTTGACTTTGGCACGTCGAATGGTGACTTTAGGTCTTAAATACAATTTAAGCGGTGAAATTTGTAGCTTATATTGAATTTGGAAGCCTTAGGGCGTGTTTTGGCAATGATTAAGTTAAGAGGAGGGTTAAGTTAAGCTATATTTTAAGTGAAATTGTGTTTGTGGTAGAAGTTAAGTTAAGTATGGTTTAGTTAAACTCAGTTTGTTTATGGCAGATATTAAGTTAAGTAGGGTTAAGTTAAATAGGGTTAAGTTAAAGCGTACTTTTTATGAATGTTAAGTTTACCTGAGTTGATTGGGTTTTTTTTTTTTAACCAAATTGAAATGCAATGAATTGTTTGATAACTTTTATTTCACAATGATCCCATTAAACAAGTATGAATTGGTTTTAAAATATTAGAAATTCAATGCTTAATTTTGTAATTCAATGATGAATTAGATTTACAGGCCACTAATTAATGATAAGGATAGCTAATAAAAGAACTTGATTATGGCATGTAGATTTATGCTCATACTACATGTTCATTTTATCAAATCCATTTTTTACCATAACTTTAGTTGATTGGTGTAACCTGACTTTCAAATATTTTCAAAACTTTGATCCATTAAATCTATTTTTTATATGATTATGAATTCATTTAGAGAATCTTCATTTTATCATATCCATTTTTTATCGTAACTTAATTTTATTTTATTGAAGTGTGACCTAACTTTCAAATTTTCCGGAATGCATTTAGTTTCAAAACTTTTGATGGTTTCTACTTTTTATATTATTAGAAATGCATTTCGAAAAACTTTAGTTTAATGTACTAAATCTGTTTTTTAACAACTTGTTTATTTATGCTCATACTACAACTTTATTTTATCAAATCCATTTTTCACTGTAACTTAATTTTATTTTAGTGAAGTGTGATCTAACATCAATGACTTTGTAACGGAATAATTTATGAGAGAATTTTTTTTCTTGAGAAATTATAACTTCACAAAATATATTTTAAGAATCTAATGACAAATCTAATAAAAACAAATAATTTTGATTGCAATCATAATTTCTGTTTGTTATCAATTAATTCACATTCTTCTTTTAATATCATTTTCTCCTGCCAATTTTTTGAACTACTAAAATAGAATTTGCGATTTTTTTTTTCTTTTCTCATTCATTATTATTAGAGTTCTTTATATCCATAGAGAAACCCATTTACATCCCTACAAAAAAACAATTTAATTGCAACCATATCCATTTCTATTTTTTTGAATTTAATAATACATATAATTTGACTAGAATACCCTTAATAGTTTAGTTTGAAATTTACATATTAATTACATTTTTTAAACATCCAAAATACTTTCCAAAACTGTTCAAAAACTACCATCCACGTTGCTAGTGGTATACGATTCCCATAATTTTCGCATGATTTTCATTATTAAAAGCGCCGATTTTCGCCAGAGAAAGCTTCATAATTTTTCTCCAGTTCTTGCAGGACCTCTCGA